>PVHY01026337.1:0-17387 GCA_004024945.1 Uropsilus gracilis
GGGGGAAGGGAGGGGAGGGGGGGGACAAACCCTTGAGATTACAAAGTTGTGAAATTTATATATAAATAAAAAATTAATTATTAAAAAAGTAAAAAAAATTAAAAAAATAAAATATATTTCTAGTTGGTAAAAAAAAAAAAAAAAGAAAAAAGATTCAGCATAGCCAGGCACAGCGGTGCATGCCTGTAAGCAACAGCTTATGGAGTCGTGGCAGGGTCTGGGGAATGGCTGTTTGAGTCCCTCCTGGGGCAACACAGCAAGACCTAATCCCTCAAAATAGCTTGGCATGGTGGCATGTGCCTGCAATCCCAGTTACCTGGGAAGCTGAGGCTGGGGGTTTCTTGAGTCCGTGGTACCCCAGGCAATGTGAGCCTGCGGTTCCATGGGCAAAAATAGCGAGACCTAGTCTCAAAAAAAAAAAAAAAAAAAAAAAAATTCAGCGTAGATGATTGAGTTGTTTTGAAATGTAGTATGTTCCCTGTTTTTTGAGCCCATGGGGTGGAGAGCTGACATGGTGAGGGAGTGGGGCCAGGCAATCTTGGGAATCAGAGATTAACATGCTGGCAAAGAGGAAAGTCCTGCCTCTCCCCTCCCTGATTTTCTGAACTTGTGTCCCAACTAGATTTGGTAAGATTTTTTTTTGGTTGTTCTCAAGCAGCTCCCCTCACCACCCTCCCCTCCCTGAAAGTTGTAGCAACAACAGACTGGCTAAGCAGGTAGCTTGTTCTTGCCAGTTGAGCTCCAGGTCATCTTGGCTTGGGCAGGCACGTTGATAGGAGGGGCAACAGAAAGAGCCTTCTTCAGGATCCCAGTCTGCCAGATAGATGTGGATAGTTCCCTGTAGACTTTGAGTTCCTCTGTTCCCACCTAGAAAATGGTGGCATAGTTCTACTACGAGATGTTGAAGTCTCTTTCAGAACTAATTTTCAGAGCAGAATGTACTAGGACTTTGGGGGAGCAGAGTAGAGAAGAGTGATTTATGCTTGTTCTTCCCAGTGCCTCGTGTTTATTCTTCCTGATGCTAGCAAGGAGTACAAATGTGAGGATGTGGGGGAGGGGTTGGAAGCTGGGGTCAGTGAATTATCTCTAAGCCATGTTCTCTTCCTGCTTCCTTCCTCTGAAGAAAACAAGCTAATGCAGAGAGCGTCCCTGCACAGGGCATCTGAGGACAGACCTGAGGCATCCAGTTATGTAACCTGGAGTTGCTGGCAGGGCAACCACATGTCCCCCAGAGAGAGGGTACCCCAGAGGACTGCAGCTCCACAGTGAGGGCAGGTGCCAAGGGCTGTCACTTCCACCAGCTTGCTGGGACAATCAAGGGTACGCAGGAGAAAGCTGGGCATGGGGGACTGGCTCAGCTGTGAGTATACTCAGCACGAGGTCAGGGCCTCTTGCCCCATGGCAATGCTGCAGGGGGGTGTGCTCATGGCTGACAAGGAGAGGAGTGGGCTCAGTTGAGCCATCAGTTAAGGGGCCCTTCGAATCTTGAGACTCTGAGTCTGGTTTCTCTGTGATTTAAACTTCTCCCTCACCTCTGTCCAACCGGGCTTCCTAGTCCTGGGAGGGATGGAGAGAAAGGGAGCAGCCAAAGGTACTAGGAAGTTGGCAAGGAAAAGCCAGGAGGGGAGATGGAAAAAGAAGAGATACAGAAGAGAGGGAACATTTCTAGGGACACCAACCAGGAAGGAGGCAGGAAAAGGAGTCAGGGACCTCAGGATTTTCCCTTTTATCTGTGGATGGAGATGGTGTTTATCACTTTTTGCCCTTTTGTCATTGTATGGTTGGGGAGGAGATTATACTGGACCCTGCAATGAACCTGAGAGGAGAAAACTCTCAGGAAAGGGACAGATGGGTGGCTGGAGACCAAAGTATCTGGACCCAGTCCCCTGGCCCTCAGGGAAGTAGTGAGATCAGACAGAGATCTCTGGGTCCATATTATCAAATGTTCTGTGTCCTTCTTCAAGCCTGTTTCCTGGGAGATACAACATGGATTGTTTGAATGAACGAGGGCTGTGAAAGGGAGGAAAAGCAAGGCTGGCACTTGCACAAATCTCAGCATGAATGGCAACCCAAGAATTGTGCAATGCACAACCCGTCCAACTGACTTCAGTAACCCTGATAGGCTCTTCTGTGCAGGAGACTGAGGGCCTCCAACCTGGATTAAATCACTGTTCATTTACAACTAATGGTGCGTCTTTTTATGTATCTGAACCTCAGCGTTCTCATCTGTGAAATGGGAGTAATTATCTGTTCCACATTCGATCCATAAGGCAATCTATGAGTTTACTCACATAGCAGGCACTCAATACATATTTGCCTTCCCATTTCCTGTGTCAAGAGAGAGAATGCAGAAGTCTGCATTCTGGACATTAGCTAGGGTAAGCAGGATAGGGCTTGCTGGGAGAAACAGAAACCTGCAATACTGTTTACCATATGGGAAGTGCTGGTGCTGCTCCTCTCTGACTTCCCCAAATTGAGCAAGACCTTGGACTGATTCCTCATGAGTCTATCCTTGGCCAATGTTAGATTAGCCAGTTGCTGTGTATACTTTTTCCTCTCCCTTCTTGTTTTCTTTTTCATCTTTTATTCATTATGTTCATTCAACACACGGTTTATCAAGTACATGCTGTGTCCAAGTACATACTGTGTCCAAGCTCAGTATGCCGAGCTGCTCAGTGAACCGGAAATGCCAGATGTGATCTATGTACTTGGGAAGCTCTTAGCCTTGGAGGTGGAGTCAGGGATCCTGGGGGCGAACTCTAGCTCTCTGGCCAGCTAGACTTGTGACTGAGCTCCCTGTCCTCATCTATACAGTAGGAATTGTGATACTATCTAGAACTTTCTGAGGATTAAATGAATTTGTGTAGCAAATTTGAATGTCCAAACACATTAAATGCTCAATGTCATTACCTTTTTTTTCTGTCATGGATGCAAGTAATTCAAACACAAAGCAGAATGTGGGTAAAGTACTAACAGAGCTGGAAAGGCTGAGGGGAGGTGGCAATTCAGTCATGGAAGGATTAGAGAAATTCCTGGAGAGAGGGGTTCAGGTTGGATGTGGAGGAAGGCAGGGGGTCAGCAGGTGTTCTTGGGTAAGGGTGTGTGAGGAGGAAAGCATGTACAAGCAAAGGCATGGAGAGGACGCCCCCTCAGGTGGTCCACTTAGTTCTAAACTATCAGACTCTTGAGCTGCCATCAGCACGATGAGCACCCATCTGCTCTGAGGATGTGGGCAGTTTGTTGGCAGACAACATCGCCTTCACAGAATTCGCACTGCCATGCGCGATCCATCCACTCCTTAGGAGTTGGCCAGGGACAAGGAGATGGGAGCCACATCTGTATGTGTGGGTCCATCTCCTTTTAGACTCCCCCAGCCTGTGGAACCGCTATGTTCACTAGCAGTCTCAGGGTTCCTGAAGGGCAGAGCCCATGATAAGGGTCATCACACTCAGGGAGGCCCAAAGCTTGGGGTCCTCTTGGTGTCCTTTTTTCTTGTTCTTCCCAATTCAGTATTATTTTCCAATCAGTCACCATTTTTGCCTTAGCCTTGTTGCCTAGCAACACAATTGACGTTTTGAGGTTTCTAGGGGAACAGATTTGGACTCTGACCGAAGATCAGTTCCTATGTGGGGGGGCACAAAGACTGGCTAATCCTTTACCTACACTGGAAATATTTCAGGGTGTGTGCAGAGCACTTTCTCTAGTGCAGATTGGGGACATTTGGAAGGAAGAACTGATAGGAGGAAAAGGAAGGAGGCTTGGAGGAAGAGGTCTGGGAAATGTAGGCTTGAAGAGGAGGGAACTATTAATTGAAGGTTTACCTTGCGTGGAGTCCAGGGCTGGCTTCTTTCATGCATTGTATCAATTAAGTGCTCTGACTAGTAGCACATGTCCTACATGATTTTATAGTATCAAAATCAATCTTTTAAGGTTGGTGCTATCATCACCACTTTGAAGATGAGGAAAGTAAGATGCAGAGAGCCTGAAGAATTTGACCAAATCCACACATCTGAAAAATAGGGCAAATCAATATTCAAATCCAGTTCTGAAGATTGCTAACCACAGAGTCAACCTCTCTGAATTCCCTTACAATTTGTACATTCCTCAGTAAGCAACTTCAGATCTCTACACTTTAAAAATCCTCTTCCTTAAAATAAGGCTTCACAGAATCCCTGTAAGGATTTGATGAGGTCAAGATGTGAGGTGATACACAGCAAGATGAATTAACACTAGGTGTTACTGTACCACCTCTACAAACTATGGAATACAGACATTATTCTGAGACCCATGTGCCCGCCACTGAAGGGTTTTAGTATAGCTCTGAAAGACTCCTTCAAGGTGGAGAAACTGTATAAATACCATAAGCATCCTGTAGTGGAATACTATCTACTTGTTAAAAATATTAAGAGGTATTTAAGTACACTGTTTATTAAATGAAAAATGGGAAGTTTGGGGATGTATTTATCCTTTAATTCCATTTCCTCTCCTTGGTTCACCTGTGAGTTTCCTTACCTAAGTTGAATGGTGCTCAGCGAGCAACTTTAGATCTCTGAAAGTTAATGTTCTCTGGACAAGTAGATGTGGCTAGAGGAACACCAGCCACCCTCCTGATGCTCTTTCTAGCCTCATCTAGGGACACTGTTCTACTAGGATGCAGCTTCTGGAGGTTGCCACACTTTTCCCACCCCATGCATGGTGTTCCCTCTATTTAGAATGTTCTTCCCTCAATTTTCATGTGGTCAGCTTTTCATCCTTTGGTTTCACCTTAAATGTCATCACCAGTTAGAGGCCATCCCTGACCACTTTATCTAAGCAAGTTCTTCCCTTTAGTTTCTCTCATTGTCCCACTTTCATTTCCTTCTTAGCTCGTTACTATCCATAACCGTTTTACTTAATTGTTTACTTATTTATTATATCATTCCCCTTATAAAGTGAAAGGGGGAATAGTTAATTGCCCTACACATAGTAGGTTCTCAATAGAAATGTGTTGAATGGTTTAGCAGAAATGGAATGGAGGTGATTTTTGTATTGCACAACAGGCTGGTGTTACTGTTCTAGAGAAAAAAATAACAATAATGTTGACAAGGAATCTTTCTGACTGCAATGTAGACAAAAGACTGTTGGCAGGCACCAGAGAGAGGGAGGTTGGTCCATTTGGGGTTGTTGAGCTAACCAAGGTACAGTCAATAATGGGTGAATTTGTACTTAAGTCAGTGGCTATAGAACTGGAGAGAGGACTCAACCCAGATATTTAGAACTGTGTGACTGGTTGGGAGGGCAAAGGGATATGTGGGGGAGGGAGGGACCTCCCAGGGCCTGCCTGGGCAACCTCCTATCTCTCCTACCCAGGGACTTGGGACCTAACTGGTGACGCTGGGTTTCTAAGTGTCACACATGACCTTTATCCTCATTTCAGATCCAGAAGACGGGGTTCCTGGACAAGGTGGTATCCTGGGCCAACGAGTTTCCCTACGCCCACCCACTTTGGTTCGGACAGTTTCTTGGCTTCCTGAACATCTATGATCCTGACTATGCAAAAGCGGTGTACAGTCGAGGGGGTGAGAACTCTCGGGAGAGGCCAGGGGTCATGAAAGCAAAGGGTTCTGGGGGTCCATTTAGGGGGGAGCCCTGGTTCTGGCCCTAAGACTGGGCAGCTGAACTTCCCATCCTATTTGTCAACTCCCTTATTGAATCTCCCAGTCCCCACATGACCTGATCTCTTTCTTTTTGCAGACCCTAAAGCTGCAGATGTCTATGACTTCTTTCTCCAGTGGATTGGTGAGCAGGCACCCACCTTCTTGACTTTCCTATTCCAGCTTGAGCTGCTGGGTGACTAGGACCCTTCTTTGCCCATTCTTCCCAGCTATGTCCGACACAGTTGGCTACGCCACCAGCTAGGCCACCTGGCCCCCATGTACTCATCCTAAGCTCAGCGCTCAGGGTAGGAGGAGGAAGGAAAGTTCTTGCTGGATGGGGAAGTGGAGTTTAGGTAGCTTCTCCTGCTCGATCTGTCTACTTGCCCAGACAATCAAGGAAGGGCTCTGGAAAGTGCAAGAGTATGGGGGACGGCTTCCTGGAGGAAGAGACAGACCCAAGGGATTTTACTGGAGGTACTGACCAGGGGAAGGGTCTGAGGAAAGGTATAATAGAAGGACTAAGGTGTTCTTTGAGGATATGGGGCTGGGCAGGGAGGACTGGGGTTGGGGTGGGGTGGGGTGTGCTTGGCCACAGGCTGCTTGGGTGGGGCCTGATTCTGTGAACTGATCAGTCTTCTTTTCCCACCCCCTCCCCAGGGAAAGGCCTGCTGGTCCTCCAGGGGCCCAAGTGGTTCCAGCACCGCAAGCTGCTCACGCCTGGCTTCCACTACGATGTGCTGAAGCCCTACGTAGCTGTGTTCTCTCAGTCCACACAGGCTATGCTGGTGAGCTCCCTCTGCCAGGCTCTTGGAGCTGTGATTGCCAGAAAGACCTCCCCACCCCCAATTTGCCTGGGAGGGCAGTGAGGAGAATTGGGGCAGCCCAAGGCTCCACTCTGCCTGCTGTAGCAGCACTAAGCCTTTCTCTGCGTGACACCTATTGCTGGTGCTGATTCGGTGCTGAAGTGTCACGTGGCCAGTCAAACCGGGACTTTGTCTTCACCGGGAGACCCAGACTGCCTTCTCCATGTTCCAGGGGCCTCTCTGAGGCCCCAGGGAGGTTTTTGCTGTAGCAGATTTGAGCTTCCTATATTTGGGAAGATTAGTAAGGCCTTTCATATCTAAAATTGTCTCTTCGGCTCCACAACTGCCGAAAGTAATGTTGCCAGCCACTGGCTCTGGAGGAGCTATCAGGGGTCATGGATCAGGCTCAGCGTCTCTGCATTGGATAAAGCCCGGATGTTACCAGGCTAGTCATTTTCCTGTAGGAAATCCCTCCCAGCATCATAGCAGTCTTGACTTGTGCACAGATCTTGCTGGAGAGCTCACTACCTCTCAGTCCTCATCGAGAGGCTGCCCTGGCTGGGAGAAGGTGTCTGTGCTATGAAAGTCTGCCTTCTCATCCTTCCCTCTGAGCCTGAAGGTCCTACCCCATATTCCACTAGGGTGGAGGCCACGCTAGAGACTGGAGGTGCATGGTGGGGAGATAGGCTCTGAATCTTGGAGGGCAGGGGTGGGGCACCCAGCTCAGCTGGCCCTCTGTAATATTTTCCATCTCTGGGTTCCAGGAAAAGTGGGAGATAAAGTCTCGTGAGAATAAGTCCTTCGACATCTTCTGTGATGTGGGCCACATGGCGCTGGACACACTCATGAAGTGCACCTTTGGCAAAGGAAACAGCAGCCTGGGTCAGAGGTCAGGGGGCACCTGTGGCTGACCACCCCTCCACTCAGGCTGACTCAAAGGGGAGAGTTGGCAGGACTCTTGGGTGTGGGAAAGGATAGCATTCTGCCCCAAGAGCCCCAACTTGGTGGGAGTTGGATCTTGCCCAAGGTGGGGAGGTAGAGATGTGAACTCTAGTGGGGAGGCTTAAAGACAGGGAGAAGGTGAGAAGGTCATCACAGGGACGAGACTCCGGGAATGGAGCTGCTCGGACAGCTGCTGGGCACCCACAAGCACCCCCTCCTCCTGCTGCTGTGCAGGGACAATAACTACTACATGGCAGTCAGCGACCTCACTTTCCTGATGCAGCAGCGCATCGAAACCTTCCAGTACCATAATGACTTTATCTACTGGCTCACCCCCCATGGCCGCCGCTTCCTGCGGGCCTGCAAGGTGGCCCATGATCACACAGGTGGGCCTTCCGCGTGGGTGCACCCATGGGTTCAGTCCCTCCTATGGCTGGACTTTAGTTCCCTTCAGGCAGATGATGGGTCCCTAGGCAGTGACGTCTGGCATTCTTGATCCAGACCAGGTCATCAAGGAACGGAAGGAGGCCCTGAAGGATGAGAAAGAGTGGGCGAAGATTCAAAGCCGGAGACACCTGGACTTCCTGGATATTCTCCTAGGTGCTCGGGTCAGTACACCATTGTCCACCTCCACCTGGGATCTGGCCCCACAGGGCGCTTCAGACCATCTTTCTGGGATGGGTCTCACTGGACAGCAAGATGTCTGTTATGCATTTTCCTCTTTCTCCAGCCATTGTGATCTAGTCTTGTCCTTTAATAAAGGCTAAGAGAGCTGGGTGTGGTGGCGAGCACCTGTAATCCAAGTCCTGGGAGGCAAGAGGCCAGGGATCGCTTGAATTTGCTGATTTTTGACTACCCGGGCAACATAATGAGACCTACTCTCAAAAACACACACACACACACACACACACACACACACACAAAAAAAAAAAAAAACCCAGAAAAACACAAAGGCTAAGAGATGGAAAGGGGAGGAGGGGAGGGTGTGGCACTGGGGAGAGGTGAAGTTGTAGGGAGGTGGGGGTCACATGCTAGAAAGGCCAGAGATCAGCTTTAGACTTCTGAGACTGAAGAATCTTGGTAACCATAAATCTTAGAATGACAGACTTTATTCACTGATTTATTCATTCATCCATGCATGCGTCCGTTTAGTTGACCCTCCATTTATGCACTCCACAAACTCACTGAGCCCCACCCTGGGCAAGGACCTGTGCTAGGGATACAGAAGACAAAGGAAGACCTGGTCCTGTCCTCCAGGTGCCTACAGTCTAGTGCAGGAGACAGAGGTGGACATTGACCTCTTCTTCTACTACATGGCATGCTGTGGGTCAGGTGAGGAGAACTGACAGGGTGCAACTCCTTTTGCCAGAGGGAAGGCTTCTTGGAGTAGCAGGCATCCCAGCCGGGCTTAGTACAACAGACAGAAAACTGCGGGAAGGTCCCAACCCCGTGTCTGAAAGGGAATTTTAAGACTCTCCATTTAAACTTCATTTGACAGCTAGTTATGAGCTCTTCTGGGCACCCACCTCACGTGCCTTCAGCTGTCCGGTTATACCACCCTAATCCAGGATGAAAACGGAGTCAAGTTGTCAGACACCGACCTCCGGGCTGAGGTGGACACATTCATGTTTGAGGGACATGATACCACCACCAGCGGCATCTCCTGGTTTCTCTACTGCATGGCCTTGTACCCCGAGCATCAGACTCGTTGTCGGGAGGAGCTCCGTGAGATCCTAGGGGACCGGGACACCCCCAACTGGTGAGTGAGGCTTCAGGGAGTCCAGTCAGGCCCATGTTGTCTGGTGTCACCTGTGGATGACACAGGGCATGGTCTCCACTGTCCTCTTCCCTCTGGTGTTGTTTTTTTGAGGGAGGCTGTGCGTGGATGCACCCCGAGTCCATTTTTCCATGGGGCACTTTCCAGCTGTAAGTCAGGTTTGAGTCACTAGGAGACAGATTGCTGGTGTGCTGATGCCCTCTGCTGCCAGACCTCGTCATCTTCCTAGCAGAGCAGGAGTGCTGAGAGAAAGGTGGCACGAACAGAGCTGAGAGCTGGCGGATCTCTTCTCATCTTTGCCTTTGGAGTCTTCACTTAAACATCTTCAGTTGAAAACTTTCAAATGTTTTTGGTTTAAGCTTAAACTCCTGAGCATGATTCCAGTTGTCGCTGAGCTCTCTGTGGGGTGTCTCTGGGAATCTTTCCCAGGTTCTTCCCCTGACTCCTATGCCCTCCCACCTTCTCTCTGTCTCCTTTCCTCAGATCTTTGCATCCATTCTTACCCTTTTCCTTTCTGGGCTCGCCACTGGCTACAGCAGGGCGACACACCCAGGAGGGCTGCAGAAAATGCTCAGTCGATGGGAGAAACTTAAGTTTCTCTTTTCTTGAGAGAGACGCCTAATATTCCAGGGCTGTGGTGTGAAAGACAGTTGTTGTCCCTATGCATTCTTATTGGTTGGTTATTGGAAACCTCTCAGATGTCCAGACATCTGTCACGTTCTGTGGGATGGGGGGGGGGGAAGTTGCTGCCCTTTGGTGCATTTTCAGAGAGAAAAACTCACAGAATGAAAAAGAGAGAAAGCCCCAGAATGGGGTGAGATTGAGTGTTCAGGTTCAGGGCAGAGGGCTCCGAAGGGTGGGAACCTGAGTTGGATTCTAAGGAGGGGTGAGATTTAAATAAAGAGAGAAGTTTGAGTTTCTAGGTTGGGTGATAAGGTGAAAACAACCTGAAGGTAGAAAATGAAACTGTTATTTTGTTTTATTTTCACTTTGCACCATTTAGAACTTGAAGCAACTTAAACTACACTTATTCAATACAAAAATAAAAACCAAAAAAACAGTAAAACAAATGAACAGTAAGAACCAGAGGCTATATCCTAGAGTTTGGGTTGTATAAAATGTTATACAGTAGTTATAATTGTACCACATATGAGTCTGAACTTTCTGAAAGCAAAAAGGAAAAAAGAAATATACAAACGTATATGTGTATGTGTGTCATAGATGTGTATATATGTTATCAATATATGTATGTATCATGTGCATAAATGTTACACATGTGCATATATGGCATAGATGTATAGCTGTATTATATGTGTATAATACATATAGTATTATATATAATAATATATAGAGTATATATAATATATAATACAATAATATATATTATATATAATATACATAATACTATATGTATTATATATAGCATACACATATATGTGTGCATATGTGTGTATACATATATAAATCTGAACTTCTCATTATTTATGCTTTTTTCCCCCTAAATTTCTATCAACCAATGTATATTAACCCCTGTTCCTTTCCATCCCAAGAGGAGTCTTAGGCACTCTCCCCTGTGGGGCTTCTGTGGTGTCCTGAGAGATACCAAGGTGACCTTGTCCTTGATAGCTGCAGGCATGCATACTTCTTGGGGCTTGTGCCTTCTCTTCTTAGCAGTGAAGAGAGAAGTGGAGGAAAATGAAGTCAGAACACCCGAGTCTTAGTGTCTTCCTGGGCCCAGTCTGATCTGGATGCTCAAGAGTTTGTATCCCTGTCTCTGGGTGTGGGTGGTGGTGAAGAGGGAAAGTTGGTACTGGGACCTGCCTTCCCCGTGGCCCCCCACCCCCCAGCATGGCCTCCTTGTGTTGTTGGTAGGGATGACCTGAGCAAGATGAGCTACCTGACCATGTGCATCAAGGAGACCTTCCGTCTCTACCCACCTGTGCCTCAGGTGTACCGCCAGCTCAGCAAGCCTGTCAGCTTTGTGGACGGCCGCTCTCTGCCTGCAGGTGAACCAGGGTGGATTTGGAGATGGATCCAGAGTCCTCATGGCTGTTTCTCTGACAGTCTCCATAGCTTTGGTCAAACACTTGCCCATGTGGGAGAGAGCTCAGCCTTTGTGCCTGGCTGGGTCCAAACCTAGCTTTACAATGTGTGGGTAAATCCCTCTACCTCTAACCTTCATTTTGTCTCCTGTAAAATTGGAGCATGCAGACTACCTCACAGAGTTGTCACCAGGGTTAAAGAGACAGTGTTTATCATGTACCACAAGCAGGATGCCTTAAACTGCAGAGGCCTCACACATAGGCTACTTGTGCTGTGCAGCGCCCAACCTGTACAATGGTCCGTGGTGACTGAGCTCTGTGTCTGTTACAGAGTCAGTTACCCAATGAGCGGTCGCTATTTTTGTTGACAGTGTAGTGTTAGGAATGAAAACTTCCCTCAAGAGTCAGCTAAGGACAGCAGAAAGGGTACAACTGTCCTTGCTTGTCCTGCTGGGGGGCAGGTTTAGTTATCTTTGTTACTATTCCTCAAATTCCTGTGTCAGGTACTGGGCTTGGAGCAGGGGCTGTTGGAAGTAGGTGTGATGATGATCAAAAGCATTTCAGTGTGTTTGAGGGATGTTCTCAGGCAGAGGCTGGTGCCCAGTTGGGGACACTCAGGGGTTCCAGCCCTGCCAGGAGGTGGGCCCCTGTCCCAGGGCTGCCTGGTCACCAGCCTCTGCTCTGCCCACAGGCAGCCTGGTGTCCCTGCACATCTACGCTCTCCACAGGAACAGCTCAGTGTGGCCTGACCCTGAGGTATCACACCCCGGGGCCTCTGGTGCTCAGATGGGTGGGCAGCAATGGGAGTCCGCTTGCCCCAGGACCTGGTAGGTGTTCTGACACATCCTATCCCTTCAGGTCTTTGACCCACTGCGCTTTTCCCCTGAGAATTCAGCTGGCCGCCATCCTTTTGCCTTCATGCCCTTCTCTGCGGGACCCAGGTAAGGAAAGACCCAACATCTTCAGGCCCTTAGGACTGAGGAGGTGATGGAGGAGGGCAACATGGAGGAGGCTGCATTTTGAAAACTCTGCTAAGAGGGGGCAGGCTGGTGATCCTAATGCAAGCTGCATTTCAGGGACCTTCTCACCATTAGTATATTCTCATCCCTGGCAGGTGGTGGGGTGGGTGAACCATTCTAAGAGGGACCCTCAAACCAGAACCCCACTGTGAATCTACTTGGTGAGGAACCCTCACTATGCTCTCTGCTTCTCAGATCAATTGAGTGTTCAACCAGAAATAATTACTAATTTCCCTTGGCTACTATGTACCAGGTTTCACCACTCCAGACCATGCAGCCTGATGCCTCTTTGTGTTGCCCCCTGCAGGAACTGCATTGGGCAGCAGTTTGCCATGAACGAGATGAAGGTGGTCTCAGCCCTCTGTTTGCTGCGCTTTGAGTTTGCCGTAGACCCTGAGCAGCCACCCATCAAGTTGCCCCAGCTGATTTTGCGCTCTAAGAACGGCATCCACTTGCAATTGAAGTCTCTGGGCACAGGCTCTAAGAAGTAACTCTGCTGAGAGCAGGACCCCAGCCAGGCAGGCTGTACCCACTCCCTGGGGCTCTCCAGGCTTGCATCTGGAAGGCCTGGGGCTCCCTGCCTTTGGGAGGTTTGTAGTTTAGAAGGGGATTAGGCACCAGCATAGATAACCACCTCGACAGCAGTACCACATAAGCCTGTGTATTTCTCATTAAATTCCTATTACACGTGGATGTTAGAGCTCACTTACTTGTTCAACAAACTTACTGTGAGCATCTGTTTGCTTCTAAAAATCTTCATTTATCTCCCATTATTGAGAGTCTTACCAACTAACTCACATTCCAGCCCATGTGACCCAGTCAATACAATGGGAGCTGTGCCTTGGGGTTCATGGTCATGGGGTGCTCACCCACTCCACATGAAAGAGGATGACTCTCAACACCAGCTGTTTTATTGTGATATGCTGCTTTGTGTCTCTCTCTGTGTGTGAATGGGATATAGCAGCTATAAGGAAAATTGCTTAAATAAAAGGTATATGGAACAATAATTTCTAAAGCAAACTTGCCTGGTTCACCACTGCTGAGGTGAAGGAATGTGTGATGTGATTTCATGGCTGTGTCTTCTTGTCCTTAGAGTGATCGGTAGTGTTCCTAATTAGCCTCAGCCTCGGAGTCAGTCACCCACTGCTAGATTCTTGGCTCTGACTGGTAAAGGGGCATCAGTGGGGTGCTTCCTGGTAAAGTTGGTACTTGAATTAGGACTTGGGGCATGGTAAGGGGTGAAGGCATAATGAAGGACTTTTGGCAAGGGTTTCAGGCTGGGGATACATGATGAGTTAGAAATTCTCCCTCAGTCATCCCTGCAGCAGCAGCCTGATGCTAGGGGTCAAAGTCTCAGGTCATTAATAGGTTCCAGGTCATGATTTAGACAGGTGAATGTGGAAGTACACTGGAGACTTGGGAGGAAAAGAAACGGAAAGGAGATCCCCAGTCCCTGGGACTGGGGAGTGTTTCTGTTGCTGTGGGGATATACCTTCTAGAGACACATCCTTCCTGCTCTTGATGCTTCCTCCCTCAGGATACCACAGCTTGGAAGACCACCGCCTGCTACCAGCTCACTCCTGAATAGCTCTTTCAAGATCCAGACCTGTTTGCTCACCTGAGGCTGGGTTCAGAGACCCTACTAGGGATATACACCATGCTGCACACTCTCCCCTCTGTCCTGGCCCTGGATGGACCTTTCTTTGCACAGGTGAATATATGCTTTCAAAAGCCATCACTTTGAGCCCTGATGTCCTAACCACCTTTGGCCCATGGGTGGCACTCAAGTCTACAACATATCTACTCCTAGCTCTTGGAACTGTTAGGAACCTTGTAAGGCAGGACTGGAGGAGGTGTTATGCCACTTCAATATTAAGGGGCAGAACCTGCAAAGATGCTCACTGGGGAGGACTTGAGCTGAGGTCTTCTGATTCTGACCTCTTTTGGCTGAGACTGCAAGGGTGGTGTTGACTCTCTGAGGTGTGTATCATGGGGAATAGAGCAGAGTGCTCTGAATCTAGGCTGAAGGGTGGCCTCACCTGGGAGGGCAAAATGGAGGGTGGGGATGGGGGAAATCTGGTGGGTACCATAGGTGACTTCACTCCCAGCTCTCCAAACACACCCTTGCTACCTTCTGATGTCCCCGGGGTTGGTATGCATAACTATATGGGCAGGGTGTGGGAGCCACAGCAGGTGTGGTGCTTAGGGGTTCTCTCTGTGTGTCTCCTAGAGGTGTGCATGCAAGTGAGAATTCAGCCTGGGAATTTTCCAGGCCTGGAGCCAGAGGGGTAACTTCTGGGTTACCATGCTCAATCCTTCCTGTATGTCTATTTTCATTTTCTTTCTTCAGGTTTGGGAAATTTTCCTCCATTATTTCGTTGAAGAGCCTTTCAGATCCTATGTCTTTCTCTTCACCTACCATGCTCAATCCTTATGAAATCCTGTGGTTAGAGCAAATAGTAACCAGGGGCCTGTTCTATGCTCAAGGTACCACTGACAGTTAAGGTGCTTAGAGTCTGACATCCTGTCCCACTGGCCACACCCATCTGTCCACCTGGGTGCCTCACAGTACCTCCTGGATGGTGCATGTTTGACCCTGCTGGGGTTCTGGCACCACAGGGCAAATATACCTTCTTTCCTCCTCTTAGTTGTCTTTCGTCCCCTTTTTACTCACCCTTTCATCTCCTTTCAACAGAAGGCAGACACCTGTGACATTGAGAACTTTATTTCCCAGGTAAAGAAGGAGAGGGTGTGTGAATGATGGTAGACAGGTGACACACAGGAGGGGCCCTGGAGTGGCAAGGTAAATCACGGCACCCGACATGTCTGTGTCCTAATCCCTGGAACTTGAGAGTTTGTCCCGTTTAACCTCAGTGGGCTCGATGTCATCACAAATGTCCCATGGGCTTGATGTCATCACAAATGTCCCATGTGGGAGGAGGTATAAAGGCAGAAGCGGAGAGACATTTGAAAATGCTGCTGTATCTGAATATGGAGCAAGATTCTGGGAACCACAGGCTCAAGGAGACTGCGCCAGAGCTGGAAAAAGGCAGAGAAGGATTCCCCCCGAGAACCCTGTCACCCACCTTGATTGTGATAGAGCAAAACCCACTTCCCACTTCTGAACCCAGAACATAAGGGAACAACTGTGTGCTGCTTAAGTCACTGAGGCTGTGGTAAATGATTATGGCAGCAAAAGAAATGAATACAGGGACCCACAGGCAAACAGAAAGGGGAAAGGAGAGGGAGGAGGCAGACAGAAGGGAAAGGCAGGAAGGACTTAACCCAGAGTTGTATCAGAGACAGACAGACAGACTCACCCACCAACCGATAAACATTACTCATACTCTCATCTGACCTTTGATGAAGGCTACCTCTCTTCCAGTGCTAGCCTTCTCCTCCTACCTCTGCTCTTGGTAAACTGAAATCCTGATAGGGCAAGGTCAGTGCTCTAAGCCATGGAGTCAAGTCAAGTCAGTCTCCAAAAAGTCATCTATTAGTTGTTCACCCTCCACTTGCAATTCCTGGTTTCACAATAGGGAGCCCAGGTCAGGGCACTGAAGGGGGACAATGGGCCACACTCATGCCCTCACCATTTGGGAGAGCTCACTGGTATCCTGATACACAGAGCAAAAGGATTTTGTTCTATGAGTCAGAATGGTGATGAAAAGCTTTCTGGAGGGGCAACAGGCCAGTGATTTCTACCTGTTGCTCCCTCTGCCTTTCAGTTAATAGAACAGAGCCTGCCTCCCCTCACCTCCTCACTCAACCAACTTCTGTCACCTATAACTCTACTCCAAAGATGTCCCTCCTGGCCATGCCTGTTTCCTCACCTGAATGTTTCTATCCCTGCCTCCACTCCCCTACACTGAGTTCAGGGTCCAGCTTAGACTCTCTGATGCCCTCCATCAGGGGCAGGACATGTCCCAGACTTCAGTTGGCATTCATCCCTATATGGGTGTTACCTCCCTCACCTATTACCTGTCAGCTACACTTCCCCACTCATCTCATGCTGAGACCATTGAAAATCTCCTCCCTCCATATCCTGCCACCTTCTTAAGACAAAGCCTGGTGACCTCAATGCCACTGCACCTCTTCCTCCCCAGACCCCCAAATCAGCATCAGTGTTTTCTCAAGGACACATTCCAGGCCTGTGCCCAGGACACTGCCAAGAACATGACTGTTCAGCAATCAGCTCAATGAGTGAGTGAGTGAGTGAGTGAAAGAAGGAAGAATGCTTACTTGTCTTGGGAGGAGGTGTTGGTTTCATGGCTTGGAGGTAGGGATGGCATCTTTCTTGGAGGTAGGGATGGCGTCTTTCATTAGTGTACCCACCTCCTAGAGCCTGGTGTTAATAGTACAGACCCTGTCGGACTTGACACACAGAGCCTTACTACATTATATTTGTATCAAGCTAACAGGACTGAAGAAAATCAAATAGAAAAGAAATAAAAGTCAATATTAACCTTGCCCTAGGTCTTGGGCCACCTGTAGATTCCTGCCTTGGGGTGGCAGCCATGTGATTTGCAGCCTGTGTCTAAAGGGAAGTTCACAGGTCTGGAGAAACAAGTCACAGAGCCAGTTCTAGAAGAACAATTTGCTTAACGTCTGTTGTGTGAAAGTTGACTCACTAACTGAAAACATCTCAGAAATAGGCGTTCAGAAAAGCTTGTTTGAACAGCCAGTTACATAGTTCCCAGAGGTTACAATTTCACAACACAATTTCATCAACATTGGGGAATTTTAGACATTGGAGGCTGCTTGCCCAGCTTAGCAGCTATTTCATGTGAGCTTTATTTTTTTATATCAAAAGCACATGTCATAGGCAAAATACGATTTTCTCTCGAAAGCAGGTCTTTGTCCTAATTTGTGTGTGTTGTGATTCGTGGGCCACTCAACAAGACACAAGGACTCCGACTGAAGTTCAAAGCTGCAGGTTTGTTACTGGTGCACCAGGGACCCCAAGTCAAATCAAAAGAGAGACCCTGAACAATTTCTTTTTTTTTTATTTTTTTTATTTTATATTTTTGCATATTTTACAATATGTGATTGCATAACTTTTAATCCCCATGGGAATACTCCCTCACACCACATCTCCCCTGGTTTCTTTGCCTCCTTTCTTTTTGCTGTTTGTCCTTGTTTAGTCCTTTAGTTTTTTTTTTTTTTTT
>PVHY01026338.1:0-17384 GCA_004024945.1 Uropsilus gracilis
GTCATACTGGGCGTTAAAGCTTGGCTGTCTTGGTTTCTGGGGGTGAAGGCACGCACATCTCCGTCTGAATGCTGAGTTGTTGGGGGTTGGGGTGGGGTGGGGGTGAGGGTAGGGGGAGCTTTTCCAGCACCAGGAGTTGCAAGTTCGGAGGCCCTGAGGCAAGACTGCGGGGCATGTGGGATCAGCTATTGGTTCCAGAGTTGCAGGGCATGTCGGGATCAGCTATTGGTTCCAGAGTTGCAGGGCATGTCGGGATCAGCTATTGGTTCCAGAGTTGCGGGGCATGTCGGCATCAGCTATTGGTTCCAGAGTTGCAGGGTGTGTCGGGATCAGTTATTGGTTCCAGAGTCGCTGCTGAAGCAGAACAGGCCAGCAGCAAGGAAGGACCTTTGGAAGCGAGGCTGGAGAGGCCCTGGGGCAGGGGATGGGGGCTGCGCACCTGTTCATGTAACCCTAGGTTGGTGGCCCATGTAGGTTTGACTCCCAGTGGACGGCGGCTCCAAACAGCACCCTCCCTTTCCTTGGGTCCCTTTGGAAGCTGTGGGGACCAGGAGCATGAGTGGGGGCTGCGAGCCGGCATGCAGCAGTGGGGGTGGGAGGAGCTGGCTGCGTCCAGGATGCTGGAGGTACAGCTGGTACATCCTGCTGATCGATTCGTGGTGGGATAGGAGAGAGAGACACAAGCCAAGAATAATTCCCAGATGTTCGGTCTAAGTTTTAGGTGGGGGGAGGTGAGGGATCGTCCACATCAGCGGGAGGTAGGTGGTGGTGGTGTCTAGCGACTGGTGGTCATTTCAGTTGACCGCCATCACAGTGGTCACGCCGCAGCGTGACCAGGTGAGTTGACCTCAGTGTTTGATCAGAGCCAGAGCAATTCGGTGTCCCGGGGATCTTTAAGCACTCCCGAGCAGGAAGATGGCGTTGGCCCTCATGCCAGACTCCCGAAGAATGCTGAGTGAGAGTTTCTTAGGGACTGGGATGAGATGCGAAGATGCTGGCAGAGATAACTCCAAGGCAGCAGGCACATTGGTGGCCGAGTCACAAATGCGATTCCATGGAGACCGTGGCCCGTGCCCTGGGCAGGGGGGGCTCCCAGGGTGCCGTCAGCTTGGGGAAAGGACATGGGCAGAGGAAGTCCCAAGTCCTGCTTGAGCGGAACAGGAAGGAAGGGGTCCTCCAGTGCCTACCCCACAGTGATGGGTGCCAGCCAGTGCACCCCTGGGCCCTCAGGGCAACTGTGTGCTGGGTGATGGACTGTCACCCACCCCTTCTATACCTTTACTTTTTTATTTTTTTTAAACCTGGATGTTTGCTTTGAGGAGAAAGTCACATAGCCTAAGTGAGCAGTTTGGGGCACATGGCAGGGTCATGGAAACACTCATTTTTCAAAGGAAACTGTGTCCACTGACCACTCCCTGGCCCTGATCACCCCGCAGAGCTCTCTGGGGACAGCAGAACAGCTTTGATGGAGGCACCCAGGCTGCTTTGCACGAGGCAGTCTGGACTTGGGTTACTAGTTTGCAGGTGTTGTTTGGTAGTGCCAGCTGCCCCTGCACCTCAAATCTTTGAGGCCTGTGGGAAGCTGCAGTGGTACCCCAGAACGCAGTGAGGAGGAAGCCAACGGGCTTGTGAGAAGCTGAGCTTGATTGTTTCCCTCTGAAAGCAGGTTGCCTTGACTACACTTGAGACTGGGAAATGCTGGTGGGTTGAAGCACCACAGGGTTAAGCCCATGTTTGGGTTGCTCATGCCAGCACCACAGTGAACGAGCAGGAGTGGGGGGTGACACATGGATGCCATTTCCAGCTTCGCCTCTTGTCTGTTCAGCGCTGCGACTGGTTAGCTGAGAGTGTCAGGAAATTGCATGTAGATGCTTGAGGAGGCCGAACCTATTTCCCTAAGTCCTGCACAGTATTGTAAACCAGTGTTAACCTCAGTAGTAAGAAGAAAATACGCGAAGAGAAACGAAATCATTGCATCATTATATGGTTTTTTAAAACTAGCTTTGTCATACCCAAGGACTTCGAGACCAGCTCTTGAAATGGGCCATATCCTTCTCAGTTGAAAATGCCATTGTCCTAAATAACAAAGAACCAAATTTCTGAGGGCTCTTAGTGTTGTTCCTGGGAATACATAGAAAGCTGAGTGAACAGCAGGTGGAAGATGCACAGAATAGAAGCAATTTTCCATTTCTCCCCTTTTCCTCCTATTATGAACTGCCTACACCCCCTACATTCCCACCCCCCCATTGGATCTTGAAGCCTTAACCACCCCCAGTGTTACGGTATTTGGAAGAGTCCTTGGGGAGGTCATTAGCCTTCAATGAGATCATCAAGAGGGTGGGGGTCCTCACCATGGGATTAGTGCCCTTGTAAGAAGGAGGTGAGACTCCTTCCACCCCCTCTTTGAGGATACAGGGCAGAGGTGGCCATGTGCCAGCCAGGAGGAACTGACTGGAACCTCACCCTGCTGGTACCCTGATACTGGGCCCATAGAACTGTGAGCAGCAGGTTTGTGTTGAGTCTCCCAGTCTGGGGTGATAGGTACAGCGGCGGGGGCTGTTGAAGACACCTTCCCTTCCTGCGTGTTGAGTGAGCTTGTACATGCCAGTCATACAGGGAGACATAACAGAATCCAAACAACACAGGGTGAATTTAGTCTTTCTCTTCCCAAGTTGGATCCCTTTATGATCGCCACTAACGGTTTGAGATTTCTTCTTCCAGTCCTGTGCCATCTAGGGAGGTGGCCAGGTGTCACTTCGTAAATCAGCTAAAATGAAGTCTTGGTTTTTTTTTTTTTTTTTTTTTTGAGACTAGGTCTTGCTATTTTTTGCCCGTGGAACTTCAGGTTCTCGTTGCCTAGGGTACCACAGACTCAAGCATTCTCCAGCCTCAGCTTCCCAGGTAACTGGGATTACAGGCATGCGCCACCACATCCAGCTATTTTTTTGGAACTAGGTCTCGCTACGGGCCCCAGGTGGGACTCGAACTGCAATCCCTAGCCCTGGCCGCTTCATAGGCTGAAGCTTACAGGCACGAGCCACCGTGCCCGGCTAAATTGAAGTCTAATTAAGCTTTCGGTGTCTCTGTCATACTGACCATGTCATGTGTCAGTATCCTACTGCCACCGGTTGTTGCCACCAGATAGAATGGTCTAGATGTGTAACAGTTCCACCATCACAGGATGTCCTTTGGAACATCGCTGATGGAGATGACACCTGTTCATGCGCAAATGTGTGTATCTATGCATCCATGTGGATGTAGCTATAGATACAGAGTTGGCATAATATTGTAGAGACTCTCCTGCAACTTGTTTTTTTTTTTTTTCACCTATCAGAGAAGCTGTTAACTTAGCATGTTCCACATGCAGCATCATGCCAGGAAGAATTTAAAGTGCATAATGAGACAGTTTTAGTAAATTGAAGCCATTTTAATTGCTACAGATATCCTGCTTGTTCCAGATTTAACTAAAAAAGCTGCTTTTGGGAATGAAATGTCTGCTCAGGCTTGAGTGTGTGAGAACCAGGAGATGCAGCTTCAGTTTCATTGACCGAGCTCACTGTACTTGTGGGCAGACATTCATTTCCTGTTTTTCCTTGGCTTTATAGCTAGGGTTATAATCTTTTCCGTCTACCCACTGCTCAGTGGACCAGCCCTGTCCAAGATGGTAGCTGCTTCGGCACATGCGGCTGTTCAAATTAAAATGAAGTTACAAGTTCAGTTCCTTGGTTGTACGAGCTGAGTGTCATGCGCCCAGTGGCCACGTGTAGCTGATGGCTGGTGGTTTGTGTAGCATCAATGCGGGACGCTTTCATTTTGCAGAAGGTTCTCTCGGCCAGTGCTGCATTAGACACGTTCTTCAGATACATTTCTGATTAAATGTGGGGGCATTTCCACCAGGGAGGGACACTGTGCCCAGGGAGACAGGCCAGGATTTCTGGGATTTGGGTGGAAAGTGGACTACACATTCATACCCTTCCCTGCAAGATCCAGATTTTTCCCTATAAAGACCCAGGTTCTCCAACTCTCTGCTGAGAAGTAAGTGTGGTAAGTTATTTGGGGAGGAAATTGGTGCCAGGAAGAGCCAGAAACTGGGTTATTACCGTTTGCGATGGTGGGTGATTCTGTACCAGTTCTGTGGCAACTGTGTCAGACCAAAGTGTCCACCCCAGCATGGGCGGTGTTGGCACTCGTGACAGTGAGCAGCTGGCAAGCCCTGTGCTTATGCTTTTTAAAGTGCCTAAAGGATAGAATTATTGGAGATGTGCCCTTTGCAACAAGGCAGGGTGTATGCATGTCCCCTTGTATGTCAGAAAGTACATCATCTGGAGGAATTTGCAGCAAACAGGGTTGTTGGTCTGGCAGCGAGCTAGTGTCAGAGGAAGACAGGTGGAAGAAAAATGACTTTCCCACTGTGTACCTTTTCTTTATGTATGCTGTAACTGTCTGCTTTTATTGCTTTGTAAAAAAAAAATCAGTAGATGAAGTAAGGAAAGATTTATAATGTGCAAGGTGCAGAGTAGAATTTAGGGAGGTGTAAGGGTCACTTAGGACGGAAAGGATTGTGCAGTTAGGTAGGGCCGTGGGGTTGGCTGGGTGACCCCTCCTGAGTGCCTCTTGGCCACCAGCCCTGGAACCAGCCCACCATTTCTCCCAGGCAGGTAATTTTGCAGCAGTTGAGCTATTGAAAAGGATGTTTTCGACATAGAACTTGAATACATTTCAGAAGCAAAAAGTATCCTGGATACTGAATTTTTTTTTCCTTCCCTTCGCATAACCTTCTTGACTCTTGTGGGCTTAGAAAATGGTGATTTTAAACTCTTGGAAATAATTATCCCAGAAAGATGAGGTGGCAGTGAAATTGTTCTGGGTCTGGGGCACCGTGCTTCAGCTCCAGTCTTTCAGGAAGATGAATACTGGTGTTAATTGAGTTTAATTTGAAGAGAGGAGCACGGCGGCTGATTCAGTGCGCGCCGCCCACACGTGAATCACGTGCGCGCAGAGTGCATCTAGCTGAACCGGCTCCCGGCCCCCTCTGCCCCCCCCCCCCGCCCCGTGCTCGGCCACGCGCAGGCGGGGGCGGTCCGGCAGCGGGGGTGGAGGTGGAGGGGATGGGACACACGACTTTCAAGCCACTTTGTTGAGCCATCGGGTGTGTTTCCACCATGGCATCAAACCTGGTGTGCGCAGAGCACAAACCGAGCGTCGGTACAGGGACACGGAACCCCTTTAAAGCGAGTGGCTAGGTCCCGTACTATTTTCAGGAAACGGATGCTGACTAATTAGGGGGAAATTGTGTCCTCAACTGCATGTGACACAAAGGAAATCTTGGCAGTGGATGCTCCGGACCAGCCTCCCCGGGGAAGGGAAAAGTTGAGGCTGTTGGTTGGGACCAGGACATTCAGGACAGATGCCAGCCTGTGGTGGCTGGTGTGTGGTCCTGCGTGGTGTGTACAGACTGTTCCCCCTGGAGGAGGGAAGAGGCCCTCTGGGATGGGGAGATGAGCTGTCCTTGGGGCTTCTAACCAAGCCTGCTGACAGGCACTGGTGCCCATTCTCCGAGTGGTCATGAGAGGCCTGCTTCCTAGCCTCACAGCGCTGGGCGGCTTTGTGACCTTGCAGCTGGATTCTGGTGACTATTGGGTATGTTTTCCTGAGGTCCTTCCTAGAGCCTTAGGGGACACAGTGTGTCTCCCCTTGCTCTTCATTTGTGCCTTCCCATTCTTCTGCCTGGAGCCGATATGGCGGTTGCCATCTTGGGCTGTGAGATTGAGGTCCCATGGTGTAGAGGAGCAGAGTGGATGGCCGCCTGGCTGGTCTTCCAGCTCCTCCCTGAGCAGAGAGGAAACCTCAGGTGGGCAAGCTACTCAGACACTGGGTTTCCTGTCATCTCAGCCGCTTATACCGTTCTGATTCATACGGGTCCTGAATCTGCCCGGCCAGTCCGGCTTTGTCTTACTTAAGGCTTCTGACAACCCTCTGAACTCGAGCTTCTTGTGCTCATTTAATGGGCTAAAGAAAGACTTAATAAAAATGGGGTTAAATAAAAATGAAACAAAACTCTCCAAATAACCGCCACGGGGAGCTGGCTTTGGATGCCCCCTCGGGGTGCCAGCTCCACCTGGTGAGGACGGGGTTGTAGCGACAAGCTCCCGCCGCCTGGTCTTGTGACCATTTCAGGCCTTGGCAGAGCACCAGTTTTGTGGAGTTTTGAAAAAGACGTTGGGTTTTTCAGAGAAATTCACTTGTGGCTTTTCTGAAAGTGACAAACATGCTAACTGTTTTTCAGTCAACAATGCTTATCAGAACTTCTTTTTTTTTTTTTTTTTTTGAGTTTCAAAGAAGCCTGTGCTGTTCCGCTAATTTCCAGTCTTCGCTTCGTTGCCATTTGCTAATTGGCACCTTTCTGTGAAAAGAGAATCATTTGAAGAGAGGTTGTGCCCGTGCATTTTCTTTAGCTATGTCTGTCCTGGAGAAAATTGGGGCGTTGTCAAAAGCCTCCTTATTGGACAGCAGTTCCAGAACATTCTCGTATCTGTGACGTGGTCGTCTGGAAGTGGGATGATGGTGGCATGAAGATTGCAAGTTATCTGTCTTGTCACTTGGGGGCAGACTCTGCAGCCGGCCTTTCTGCAGCATTGAGATGAGGCCGACACCCACGGGGGGGGGGGGGGGGGGGGGGGGGGGGGGGGGGGGGGGGGGGGGGGGGGGGGGGGGGGGGGGGGGGGGCTGGGGTGGTATGGACTGTCTGGAGGGCGGTGGGGCCCAGCCAGTCTGGGGAAGCTGGTAAACTGGGTCGGGTGCAAGCAACGAGTTGGCAGCAGAGACTGCAAAGGAGACAGGCCTCTTGACCTGCTGCCAGCCTCCTGGTGGTGCCCAGGGTGAGACTTCAGATCCATTCCCTTCTGTCTTCTCAGAATGAGCTCTTAATTAGTTACCATGGTAGCTCCCGAGTTTATCCCTGGGAAGATCACACCTGCAGGTTTAGCTGTATAGAAAACAGAATTTGGTGGCAGAGAAGGTAGGGAAAAGGCTGTTTTCTAAACCAGCTCCTGGACTTTCCTGTTGCACACTTAGCACTTTAAATGTTTAGCAGTTCAGGGATTGGTTTAATGTGGCTTAACCCAGTTTCGGAAACTTCCTTGAAACCGGACATTGTGTCTTCTTTAGCTTCACGGCCATAGAGTCCTACTGAAGGATCCATGGCTACGGCTCTTGAAAGTTATTACCCTGAGTCAGTCGAGTTCCTGAGAAAAGGCAAGAGGTGAGCCAGACAGCTGGGGACTCTACCTGGTGTCCCATGGACTCTTCCCAGGCCATGTTCTCCCTAAGTCTATTGGTCCCTGCTCTTGTTTATGTCACAGAAGCAAAGCTATGACCTTTAAGAGTCCTTTGACCTTTCATCTACTTGTGCCTCCTTATTTGCTAGTTAAAGAAACAAAGGATTAAAAAAGCTCATACCACTGGCCAAGAATCCACAGATGATGATGAGGAGGAGGGGAGGACATGGGGCTGGGGTCTCTCAGTGGGCTGTACTCCATGCACACAGCAGTTACTTTTAGGCCCCAGTTCTCAGTGGCGGCTACAGATCGGGGTGCAGAGGGGGCAAAAGTGTTGGTTTCCTTCCTGCACTTGAAGCAGGTCAGGTGAGCCAGGAGGAGGACCTCTGAGGAGGTCCGGATGACTAGCCTCCAGAGGAACCCAAGGATCCAGACCAGAAATACCCTGAGAAATCATTTCAGTTGTGCAGCTAAGAATGCTTGATGCTCTACTCTCCTCATAGGTGACGTTAGAAAGTGAGTTACTTTCAGGAGACACCTGAGTGATAATGAACAGACAGTTCATCAGCGATTTCCTTCTTTTATGGGCTGGCTCCTGGCTTCAGCCTGTCAAGAGTCAAGAGTACTCACAAGCTGCCAGGGTGACTCTGATCTGTTTTTCTTGGAAGTTAAGGGTTGAGTGGGAATTATTTTAGGAGTTTTTTTTTTTTTTTTTTAAAGTCCCAGAGTATTGACATCAGTAAGGTCCAAATTATTTTGCTTTAACTAGAATTTCTTTGATGGCCAAGTTAGTAGACCCTCATTCATCAATAACTGGTATGAAATTGGATCATTTCTTTGTGTCTGAGAGGTTCTTTGTTATTTATAAAGTCTCAGAATATCACCTGTAATAATAATTTTTTATGGTGTTAAATGTTGAGTATTTTCCTTACATTTTTATGAAATACTACCTGTGGTATTCTAGTGAAATCATACTTTTTACCTCTTATAAGCTTTCAGATTACATTAAGAATGGAGGTTCATCCACCTGACATCAAGATATGTAGGCATAAAGTTTTCTTCTTGATAGTGCCTAGAAGCAGGGAAAATCAGAAGATAATCTCAGTTAAAGAAAAAACCCTATTTCTGTTTAATGGGTCAAAAGAATTCCTGGAGTGCCTGCTCTGGGCACAGTCTCCAAAGATTTTGGTCTTCATCACAGCCCTTCATCTCTGTAAAGAATTAGGTGATCTGCCTTCATCACTGAGACAATAGCAGCCAGCATCTGTGAGATTGACGACAAGTCTTAAGTGAGAGCAGACATGCAGAAGATGACACAGTGAACCTTAATTCTAAAAGTAGGGAGTTTCTCTCCTCTAGCTACTGCCTGCTGGACTTTTAGCAAGTAATAATGAACTTTTCATGATAATCATGTACAAAACGCATGTGTGTGAATTTGATTCTTTTGTTTTTGTGTTTTTTTTTTTTTTAGCACCTATAGGTTTAGCACTTTTAGGTGCGTAGAAAAATTGAGAGGACGGTACAGAGATTTCCTGTAGCTTCCTGCCTACCCCCCCCCCCCATCCTTCGTTATCAACATCCCGCACAGGAGAGGGCATTTGTTACACAAGTCAGTGGACCCTCTGTGATGCATCATAATTAACCAAAATCTAGGTGTTCCATATTTTCTGAATTTGAATGAATGTGACATGTGGTTATCTTTAGATCATATGGAGTGCTTTCATTAACCTAAAAATTTCTCTGCTCTGCCTGTTTCTCTCCCGTGCCCCCCCCCCCCTTTGTAACCTTGGTGACCGCTGATCTTTTCGCTGTATCCACAGTTTTGCCTTTTCCCAGATGCTGTATATTTGGAATCATATGGTATGTAGGTGGCTACTATATTCAGAGGCAGGTACTCTTCTTATTTTTGCCACATGAGGGCCCTCATGATTTTAGGGGCTCTTTCTGAGGAAGAAAACATCTCTCTTCTTGTCAAGTGCACATGGGAAGATATTATAACTTTGGAAGAAAAGGTTATCTATTTATTTTTTACTTATGACTACTACTTTTACTTTTGCTGAACTGGAGCCAGGGAGAGAAGAACATCGGAGTCACCGCTACTCTCCCTTCCCAGGCTGGTCTCAGAACCGGGAATGCTCACTAGCCCTCCACATGGCCTCATGGGCATCCTGGTGAACTTGGTTCAGACAACTCCTCTCTGGTGAAAGCTTGTTTGACCCTCCTCAACAGACAGACGAAGGTTCTTTAGAGTCCCTATCCACAGGTTGCATTTCTATACTATTTGTCCACCCTCTTTGTCTTGAATCTACATGCCTGTCTCTTCTTCTAGACAGTGACCTCATTGGGTACAGAACCTGGGCATCTTCACCCAGGTGGGGTGAACAGTGTCTGGGACGCAGTAGGCTTTTAGTCGTTGCTTGTGGAGTTGAACTTAACCTTCCTGGTGAAACGGAGTGTTAGAATTTCTCTTTGTCATGGCAGAGTGATTTCATCTTTGCAGCTGAGAAGCAGCTCCGATTCTGAGTTCCTTGGAATAGGAAAAATGCCACAAGACTCAAGGTAATTTTTTTTTTTTTTGAGGCTAGGTCTTGCTATGTTGTCCGGGGTAGTCCCAGTCCCGCAGACTCAAGCAATCCCCAGCCCCAGTCTCCTAGGTAGCTGGTATTACAGGTGCCCAGCTGCTCTTTCGAGATCAGTTCTCGCTATGTTGCCCAGGGTAGTCTCAAACCCACAAACTCAAGCGATCCCGGACCTCTAGCCTCCCAATGCTTGAATTACAGGTGCGTACCACCATGCCCAGCTTAAGTGTTCTTTTTGTTTATGAACCTGCTGGAGTCTGTTCTCCACAGTCACACCGCTGATACTTAGCTCAGCATGTGTTGCTAGTTATATAATGCAACTGAGACTCTAACGTTCGTTTACTTGTTGGTAGAGAGTCAGTACAAACCTAAGACAAGGCCATCCAGTTGCTCTGTAGAATAGAGATCTCTGGGTTACCGTGATGTGAGGTATTTTCTCCAGTGTGGGTGCTGCGAGTGCACGGTGGATTTGGAAGATGAAAGAAACACCTTTAGGGGTGTGAGAGTTGAGATGAGGCATACCAGCCATGTCAGGCAAGGGCCCACATGAGCAGTGGGAGCCTGACTTTGCTGGGAATGCTGGGAAGCCTTAAGGTGCTTACATCTGGTCAAACACCCCCCCCTGCTGTGTAGAAACTGGGGTACTCATACCTTGTCACTGGTAAGGAAGGGCAGTCTCTGACTGAGGGCTCAGGAAGGTGCTAGGCATCAAATCCTGAAGTCCTGTCTGCCACGTGCATGTCCCTGTATGGGGTGCAGCCTCTGGCAGAAGAGCCGAGAAGGCCAGTGGCAGAAAGTCGAGCAGCGAACCTGGAGACATGAAGCCTAGGAGCAGGGGTGGATCAGGAGGCATCTTTGCAGGTGCTACATTGTGACAGCTTACGTGACTGTCTCGCCTTTGTCTTTGCAATCGTGAAATAGAGAAAGTGTTTTTTTTTTTTTTTTTTAAAGACTGAACAGTTAGAGAAAAGTAAGCACCATGTCTTCTTCTGCTTGAACTAGGATAATTCTTCCTATAACCCTCGATTGGGTAAGCCTTCGAACCCTCTGGTTGAACTGTGGTCCTAGTTGCTCTGTCTTTTGAATTGTTGGAAGTCAAATAGTCGTCTCTTACCTTGAGCAGAGATCTGCCCTCTGGTGGCTTTGGCCTCTGTTCTGGCTTCTGAAACCTTGCCATGGACACATTCTCTATTCTCAGTCTTCTCGCAAGCCTGGCCAATAGGTATCATTTACCTTCTTCGTACACTTTAGACAACTGAGATAGAAAGACAGAAGATTCTAGATGGTGTTTGAAAGTATGTGTTCATTTGCTGAGATCACAATGTACAAAGGAATGACTGCACAGCACAGCTCCTGTGACCTTTAACATGGGGACAGGGAGCCAGAATGACACTTGATAGGACAAGATCCAGAGTCCTTGTGCTGCTTTTACTCTTCATCTCCTCAAATCCAAAACACTCCCTGAAACTGGGTGGAAGTAGGGATAGAAAGGCTTGCCTGCTTGTCATAGACACACCTGTCTCCTTTCTCCTCTGCTCTGGAAACATCACCAGGCTTCAGACAGGGGTTTCTCTCAACAGCTGGTGAATTGTCATCGGTTAGCTGAGACCTCTTGGTGTATAGCACACATGGGGTCTAGATAGGGAAGTCAGATGAGACTTGAACTGCAAATGCATGTTAGTGCTCTGTGGTGCACTAAGAGGCTCAAGCCATTGTTGACTTTTGACATTGGTAGCCTTTGAAATTAAGAGATGGAAGAGCCATCCACACACGTGCACACACTGCCTGCATCTATCTTTGTAAAGGATCTGCATTAGGTAGAAGCAGCATCGCTGGAGTGATACCTAATGAATGACCCCCCCCCCCAACAAAAGTGGGAGGTAAGGTCATGGGGTAAAATCTGGCTTGAGTATTAAGCATGAAGAATGAAAACCATGAGGGGATGTCAGGGATACTAGCAGAAAATAACAGAAGTTAGAAAATAACAGAATCTACTCTTAATCTAATTAAGAGTAGATTTCAGTGCAAGAAGCATTTCTGGGACATAATATAGGACTGTGACTGTACATTAAGGTTCAGTTGGTGTGAACCCTATGTCTGGCCCTTCCACTTTTGGATGCATAGCCTAGAGAAACTTGGGGCGTGTGTAGGAGGACACCACCATGTAACGTTTGTGGATACTGAAACAAGTAGTGAAAATAGGATGGCCTCCCGTTGCGCTGATAAACACTAAATTCAGGACAGTGGCTTTTTCTTGTCAGTGAATGATTCAGCAACCCTGAGTCAGCTTTAGAGATGACATTGTCTAGAATCCTGGTCTCAGAAGAACAGTGTGTGCGTGTGTGTGTATTATGGCCAGTAAAGCTGATGGAAATACAGGATTAGAAGTATGTAGAATACCAGGTCACTCCTTTCATACCTAAAGAAGATGCAGAGATGAACATTCCAGGCCTGGAAAGGTGTTGTGTTCTCTGTAGTGGGTCTTGCTCCACTTTTCTTGACTTCTTTGTACCTGTTGTACAGGATAGCTTAAGAATATCATAATTCTCTAACAAAATACCAACCTTCCTTAAGTTCTGTGGCTGCAAGATAAACAAATAGAACTGGAAACAACAAAAGAGGCCAAAGAAAACAATGCCTGACACTATCAGTGTTGTAAATTTAGCAACCCCAAACACTGAAAGGAGGGCTTTGATAAACAGGCTGCAGCTCAAAGGCCACATGGGTGACTCCCAGGGACTTGGGCATCACGTGATGTGTAGCTGCTCTTCAGGTGTTCTGTATACAAATAGTTATTAAATGGTAAGATATGGCTACATATCACAAACAAGCATATTGAAAGAAACTGTCTATACAGCTGAATATCAACATGTCAGAAAGGGAGTGCATGTTTATTTAAAATACAAACCTGAGAGGGAGAGAGGGAGAGAGAGAGAGGTTAATGGGAAAATAAAGCCAATGTGTTACATACAATTTCTTAAAGAAGTGTATGACAGCAATCCGCTCTTTTTCTTGCTCCTGCCTTTCTCCTCAGCTGAAACTTGCCCATTAGTTTCACTCACAGCCATGGCATTTTACGCTTCTATGCCTCCCTGTAAAATACAATGAGAGATCGGTATATTCCTTGGCTAATGTGTATTCAGTGTCTGGTATCCTTTTTGTAGAAACTAAAAGACCAAACTAACCAAGGGTACAGCTTTTTGTTTGATTTTATTGAAGATCCCTGCCCCCCAAAAGAGTGAAATTTGAGTTGTAAAGGATGATCTTTCAGTATTCTGTCATCTTTGACAGGTCTGCTTAAAACTTAGATGGCTACTTCTAGTCAGAGATATGCCCTAGCTGGCTTTACTTGGATAAGGAGAAATAGATTAGATATTGCTGCTTCATTAGGTATAATAGTATTCCAGTGCCTAAAGTAGTTTTGAATGTGATTCCCTTTATGACTTCATTTAGTGGTGGTAGTAATTTTTAAGACAGAAAAGTGAAAAAAAAAAACAACAAAACCTTTCCATAGTGAGATTTTCTGTATCAGAAGAATCAGTGAAAAGTAGATTTGTCGAGTTTCCTGACAGGCAAGTCTGAAGCGGTGCTCAAATTTCTCTTCTCTTTTCTTTCTCCCTTCTGTCAGCAGATGGCGTCTCATTGTTTCCTACTTCTTCAGCTTCCTTTGTCTTTTTAATTTTTCCCTTGTCCTCCCTCTGCCTCACACCCCAGTGGCAAACATTTGTCACAAGAATGGGTGCTGTTGTTAAAAAAGTCTCACTGGACATGTTGTCTTTTCAAAAGGACAAGAAGGAAAGGAGGAAACAGGTTTTCACAGCTTCAGGCATAATGCAACTGGCTGGTTCCCCCCCAGCCACATTCGCCTGCAGAGTGCTCCTTCAGAAGTGGGTCTGAGATTTTCTCCTAACAGTTTAGTTTGCATTTGTATCTTTATGCTTCTGAATGACTCCTGTTTTTCTACCTCTCACATAGATGGGCTTTTTTGTTAATTTCCCTTTTTGCAAATGACAAAAACAGTTTCCAAAGAAAAATCAATTGATGTTCACATAAATACTTACTAAATTTAACATTTTTTCTTGAATCGGTGTATTCCCCACAGTTCTCCTGCCACCTTAGCACCTGTGACCTTTACCATATTCCTTTGTGTTCCTCCCTCTCACTTGTGTTTCACCCCCGCCCCCTTTTGCTGTATATTTCATGTCTACGGTCAGCTTCTTAGGTCTGGCTATTTATTGTCATTTGTTTGATTTATATATATTCCACATCTGAGATCATCCAGTATTTATCTTTTTCCTATCTTCCCTTCTAATTTCCCTTCCAGTTCCATCCATGTTACTGTAAATGGCATGAGGTTATCTTTTTTGATTGCTGAGTAATACTCTGTTGTGTAAATATGCCACAACTCTTACCGATTCATCTGTTTTGGGTCATTTGGGCTGCTTTCATATGTTGCCTGTTGTGAATATTGTTGCAGTAAACATTGACATGCAGGTTTCCTTCCTAATTAGTGTTTTATATCCTTTTAGTAGATTCCTAGGAGTGGAATTGCTGGATCCTGTGGTTCATTGATATTTAGTGATTTGAGGGATCTCTACACCACTTCTCATAGCAGCTGGACTAGTTTATAGTCCCATCAGCAATGTCAGAGGGTCTCTTTCTCTCTTGATGTCCAGATAATAGATTAAAAATACGTGTGTGTTTAGTTTGGTAATTGAAATAACTGTGACTTGGGCTTTATATGAAGAACACATGAAGACCTGTGACAGGGCAAGAACATATAGAACTTAAGAAAGACCATTACTAACAGGGAGAGGATTTAATCACATCTATTGTAACTCTAGAGTGGGTGTGCATGGGGAAGAGTGTTTGAGCTAATAGTCTGAGAAATGCTACAACCCCTACACACTTTCCTCTCTCTTCTAAATCCTGTTTTCTGTCAGTAAATGTTTATTAAATATTCCCAGAGTGAATATTGGATTAAAAACATGCATATGAAATGGTCTTTGCTGACACATTTACAACCTCACAGATTATAATTAGTTCTATTAGTTCACTCTCTTTAGGAAAGAATTTATAGGGTGAGCCTGCTTAATATTTCACATATTACTTACTTCATTTCTCTTGTCCAAACCCAGGCTGCAACTTGGTGCCATTTTCTTTGATTACCTCAGTTCTGTGCTCACCTCTGGAGACTCATCCACCCCACCTCCAGAAAGCAGACATTTTTCACCCCTCCGAGCTTCCTCTCAGACTCTTGGGCTTTTTGCTTTCTCATCACAGTTTAGTCATTTATCTTGACTGGACGTGAAGCACCTTGATTCCCTACCAGTTCTCACATAGGATCTCACGTAGAAATGCCCCTCACCAGATGACTTCCTGCTTGCCTCCTGGGTGGTGCCTGTAGACGTGTGGTCACTCTTAGAATCAGTCAGACCTGGCCTTGAAACTCGGCTCTGCTATCTACCAGCTGTCATTTTGGCCAAACCATAATCTCTCTGAATTTCCATACTTCAGTTTGTCAAAATAGGGTTGATAAATGACTACCTAATGGAGACATCTTGAAGATAGAAAACAGTAGTGTAGCACCATGCTCTAACCACTGAGCTAACTAGCCACCTTCGAGAAAGCAGTAGTGTAGGAGGAAGCAGCGGCTGTTGTGCTGGAGCTGCCCAGTGCACCGTGGTGTATAATAGGATACACGGGGTGGGTGTGCAAGGTGCTGGGCACCACAAGATGGGCAGAACTGTGGTAGAGAGGACAGTGACCATACCAGGGTGGAGAGGGATGAAACTGTAGGAGTGCCAGAGAGGGATGTTGTGAGGGCTGACTGTCTCCCGGAGTCAGTTCTAGGCAGGGTATGACTCAGAAAGCTTTCCTGGAAAAGGGGGCAGTTGTGCTTTGCAGGAAGAAAGATGGCGGCCAGTGTTTTTAAAAGATGGGTCTTGCAAGAAAGCTAGTTGACTATTGTACAGTAGAACTTTCTGGTCAAAGATTGACGTTGATGGTGGCTAATCTCTGTTAAGGTGCAGAGTTATCTCAGAGGTTTACCAGGTGTCTCTGTGTTCTTAGGCGTCTATGACTTTTGGACCAGGTGTGGTAGTTGCCACCAGAGACGTTGGAAGTACTAGAAGAGCCACGTGGCAGCTTCCCCCAGTGCTCACCTGTCGTTGTCGTTGGTAGCCCTGTGATAGCCGTATTTCCCATGAGGATGGAGCTGGGGGACTAATTTGGTAATTGTCCCAAGAAGTATGTATGCAAGAAGCTTTTCTGCTTAATGGTGAAATAGTAAAATAGAGGCTCTCCAGGTCTTTCAGCACGCAGCCTTTTCTCCTGGCTTTAAAGTAGATAGGGAAGAAGAGAAGCAAGCAATACTAGACTTTTCCAAAAGAAGAACTGTTTCATTGTTAGGCGTTGTATCCGCCAACTCAAGTGTTGGCTGTACTTTGCAGTCTACACCATAGTAAGTTAACATGAGTGAGCCCAGCTGGCCCAAAGGTCTGCTCAGCCAGTGATTGAGTCAGTAAAGCAATAAGGTTTGTTCTCTCCCTTCAGAGGTAGAATGTCTCTCCAGGGAGGAAGGCCACTAACCCCACTGACAGGTAAGGGTGCCTATGACGGAGCATCCCCTGGAATCTAGAGACATCTGAGCATGATGGATTAAGCCTTCCACTCGGTTTTCTTTCCTCAGTGACCACTTGGCGCCGCTGCTCCGGGCACCTGTGGGAGCTGGAGGGGGCTGCTGCACTGCCCTTTAGGTGCCAGAGATGATGTTAAGTTTGTCTGTGCTGGAGCTTGACAGCGAGTGAGCAACATTTTATATGCAGAAACACGTTTTGTAGAAACTGCATTCCAGGACTTCGCCATCGAGGACTTCAGGCAGATGTTACACTTCTGAGCCAGGAAGAGGTTCGTCTCCCCATGCCCTTTGCCCTTCTGTCCCCCAACTTCGAACCTTTTCCAATTCTTATTCTGTTTAAATAGAAAAATAGGGAAGAATTTATTTGTCTTGAAGCTCAGCATTCTCTGTAAATCAAAGCCCAGAAAATAAGACTTTAATTAATTAATTAATTAATTAATTACTTTTTAAAAAATAATTTATTTATATATATTTCACATCATTTCAGTCCCTGGGGTTCCCCCACCGCCTCCCCTTCCCACCCGCTCCAGCTGGTTCCCATTCTCCCCTTGTGCAGTTTCATTTGGTTGACCATATATTAGTGAAACCATTTGGTTTCTGTCCCTTTCTATCTGACTCGTTTCTGCTAGAATGATTTCTTCTAGGTACATCCAGGTTTCCATAAATTCATCAAATTTGTCATTTTTAATTGAGTAATACTCCATTGTGTATATGTACCACATCTTTTTCATCCAGTCATCTGTTCTGGGGCATTTGGGTTGTTTCCATGTCCTTGCAATTATAAATAGTGCTGCAATAAACATCCGAGCACAGGTGTCCTTTTGTACCCACATTGAGGTCTCCTTTGGGTAGATTCCCAGAAGTGCGACTGCTGGGTCAAATGGTAAT
>PVHY01026339.1:0-11405 GCA_004024945.1 Uropsilus gracilis
CGTCCCACCAGGTTATCTGAGGCTCTGGAGAGGGGAAGGGGGGCAAGGCCTGCTGCAGGTGTGTGCCGCGGCCCCCCACCACCCTGTCTCAGGTCGGGTCACGCCACCAACCCTGCCCCCACCCGCCTCAGTGGGCTGGGACGGGACGGAGGACTGTCAGGACTGGGGCCGCTCCCAAGACACATTGGCCAGCCGCCTGCAGGAGCCTGCAGCTGGCTGAACACAGGACCCGAGCAGGGTGGCGAAGGGCCTCGGGGCTCCTGCGAAGACTCCTCCAATTACTGGAGAATTAACTTGGCTGGAAGCATGCAGCCTCCTCTGGGAGCGGCAGGTACCTGCGTTCCGTAAACAAGGCTAATTGGGCTGTTTTTCGGAACAGGAAGCAAGTCTGGATGACTGGGAACGCCCCAAAGGCCGGTTCTTGCCCCCACTCCGGGGAGAGGCAGGGCGCTACCACCCCAGCCCGCAACATCCCGAGGGGACAGCTGTCAGGGCTGTCCTCCAGGAAGGCCCTCGCCACGTCGGGGAAGCCAAGGCCAGGAACGCCCCCGCCCCAACCACAGCGGTTCTCACGGCGCCACAGCCACCCGCCCGGCTCAGCCAGGCCTGCCTCCCACCTGCACACGGGACGGAGCAGCCCCGGCGTCCAGAGCAGCGAGATGAAGTGCTGGAGCCAGGGCCACGTGCGGGAAGGATCCTGGAGCTGTCCCACCACGGAATGAGAGACCAAGGGGACAGGGCAGTGTTCGGGCCCGAGGCCTGGACAGCAGTCTCCGACCCTCCGAACAGCCCCCTGCCCTGCTCAGCAGCGTCCTTCCCAGCTCCCCCCCACCCCTGCACCTTCTCCAGCAACAGGGCCCGCCCCTGGGAACCGGTGCGGAGGACACTGACAAGGCAGCTGCGTGTTAAGAGCCTATGCCCGACCAACGGTGGGGGAGGGGACACAGAACACGCACCCTGAGCTCCCTGACTCCTTCTGTGGGGCCCGTCCAAGGCCTTCCCCACGGAATGCGGGTGGTCACCCCATGTCAGAGGCAGCTAAGCCCAGCCCAGCCACAGCCCCAAGCCCCACAGAGGGGGCAGCTCTGCCTGACCCGAGCACCTGCTCTCTCCAGAACTGGGGAGGCCCAGTGGTGCCGTCATCCCAAAGACCCAGCCATCCCGCCCACCCCCTCCTCTCCCTGCTCGGCCCAAGGTCCCAGGCGGATAAGCTCAGGCTGCCCCCCCCACCCGATAAGAGCTCGCCAGGGACAGGGTCCCCCAGCCTAGGTGGTGGCCACAGCCTGCTGACCCCATGCGGGGGCAGCAGCGGCACCAGGAGACACACAGGCCCTGCCACACAGATAGGCCGGGAACAGGGCCAGGGGCGGCGGGAGAGCCGAGCCAGCCGGGCCCAGCAGGCCGCGGCGGGCGGAGGCCTGGCGGTGGACACAGGCGGAGGTGTTCTGGGAGGCGGAGGCAGCCCAGCCACCAGCAGTCCCGCAGGGCGCGATGCAGGGTGGGAGCAGCTGTGGCCCCGAGAGCGTGCACCCCACGCTGGGCTTCTCTGGGAAGCGTCACCTAGCAGACAGCACCCCAAGGGCCACCTCCACTTGATGGCAAAATAGCCCCTGGAGCCCCCCCCAGGCGCTCTGGCTACCAACTCCATGCCCCGAGCCCCAATCTCAGCTGGAGGCCTCCTCTCCACCCAGTCTACTGAGGCCAGCTCCTCTACCCCAATTCTCCGCCCTGGGGGCAGCCTCAGCCCCACCCCTGACTATCTGTCATCGTACTGGACGGGTCAGGAACCTACAGGTCAGAGCGAAGGCCTGATCACCTGACAACCATCACCTGCCGCTAACCCCTAGGGGTGCTCTGGAGAGAAACACAGCAGGGCGGGCGTTCTGGGGTGCAGCACCCCCTCACGCCTGCTGAGGCTGCGCATAGGAACAAAGTCTGCAGGGCCTCCAGAGGCAAGAAAGGCCCAGACAGACCCAGCCCCAGCATCCAAGTCTCCCCACACCCCCAGAGCCGCCTGCGCGTCTGTCCCGTGAGCGGCTTTGCTCCCCCGCACCCAGTGGTGCAGGCTGCCCGCGGGCTAGGGTGGTCATCTCCGCAGGAGCTCAGCTACCCCCCCAAACCACAGCGAAGGGGCAGTGTGGGGAACAAACACCCGGAACAAAACGAAGGCCAGGCTGAAGGACTTCCCGGGGTGCGGCTGGAGGCAGCATTGTTCTCGCAGTCCACGGTGGGCGTAGAACACGCGGCCAGACAGACAGCTCAGAACGGAGTCTTCCCCCTCCTCCGTCCAGTCCCAACACGCTCCCCACTGGGTGTTCCCGGGGGGCTCCCAGAGGGTGTTCCTGGGGGGCTTTCTGCGTAGAAGCCTCCAGCATGAAGCCTCCGCACGCAGCAGCATCCTCCAGGGACACCTGGTCTGGGAGACGGGGCGTGGCAGATCCGTGTGCCCAGCACGGGGCTGGAGGGCAGCAGCAGCAGCCCCATCCCCTAAGAAAGCGCTGCACAACAGGGTCACGCTGGAGCATCAGCACCTTTATTCTACCACACGGCAAACACGAGTTGGGGTGACAAGGGCAGCTCTTCACACGCCCACGTCTGCTCCAGCCCACGAAGACTGCGGTGTATGCCCAGCTGGTGGCAGCAACAATCCTCGCCAAAGCGCCAGGCAGACCTCAAGTGAAAGTGGTCCCCTGCCCCCTGGGCACACCCTCCGGTCACCCTCTGAGCCCTGCCTATTCAGGTGCCCTTCAACACGCTGGTGCAGGGTTTCGGGGGCGCAGGGGAGGAGAAGGGAAAGGAGGAAGGAAGGAGACCTTAGCCCCAGGCTGTGGGCTGGCAGTGCTTGGAGCTACGACTTGGACACGGCTTGTGCTGGTGGGAGGAGACGGCCTCTGAGGACGGCTCTCAGAGGGCACAGGGGATGGCTGGGTGGCTCTGGGCCCCGCATCATCTCCGCCTCCGGTGGACCAGTTCGGCCACAGCCTGTGCTAGAGGGGACCACAGTGGGAGTGCAGCAACCCCCTCGTCCCAGCAGGACACCAGGCCTCCGGCTGGCTGGCTCCCGCCCAGTCCACTTCCAGCCCCGGGCAAACCCATGTTCATCCTTCAAATCCCAGGTCAGTGACTACCTGCTGGGCGCGCCCCCTTCCCGGTGCTTTCCTTTCCAACGGTCCGCTTCTGCGGTCACCCCGGTGGCACCAACCAGCCTAGCCGTGAGCCGTGAGCCGCTTAAAGAACCACCAACCTAACTCCCATCCCGCCGCCTTAGAAACCCCCACACAGGTTCGAATGGCTTGTGCAGCAGCCCGGGGTGGGGAAGGTGCGGCTGGTGGGCTGGAAATGACACGCAACAGCCCCGGGCTCACCGGCACCCGCTTTGCAGAACCAACCACGGGCGCCAGGCAGGCTGCCCCCCCAGGCCGGGAGCTTCGCACAATAGAAAGCCAAGCTCGGAGGGCCTCCAAGCTCGGAAGGCCCAGGCCCGGCTGCAGCGTCTTCCGCAGGAGCTACGGGCACGGCCTTCTCGCCGCAGCCCCAGAGGCTCAGCCAGCGGGGAGCACGCACACACCCACAGGACTCCCCAACTCCTCCCATTACTGGGGGCTCAGCAACCCCCGCTAACCCACCTGGGCGCGTGGGCCTGCTCCGCCTCTGAGGACTACTCCAGGCCTGAGGAGCCGGGGGCAGCAGTGCTTTTCAGGCCTCAGCCTCCCCCGCCCCGCCCCCCAACCCCAAACCCCAGAAGCGGGCCGGGCGTTGTGGTCACCTTGGGCACCTCAGCCCCGCTGCCACTGGGGACTGGAGCAGTCCGGCTTCTCTGCGGAGGGCAGGGGGCCAACCTGACCACTGCTGGGGGCTAAGGAGTACCCCTCATCCACCCACGTGATGGCTACCAGGCGCACCCCCAGTTACAGCAACCACAGAGGTTCCCGATTTCACCCAGCACCCTGGGGACCAAGGCTCCCTGGGTGCGAGTCCCCACTCCAGCGACCGATGTGAAGAACTGGCAGACGCCAAACCCACGTCACCAGCTGCCCCAGGATGTGACCCACCAAGCCCAGTGGGGTGGGGGGGCAGGTCTTTAAAGCCCCCCCGGCTGTGCGGAGGGGCTGCCCAGCACGGGGATGGCAGCCCTGGGGACAGTGGAACGTCGGGAATGGCAGGACACAGCGCTCTGCGCAGCAGGGTCCCAGCTACAGCAGGACACGAGAGTCGTCGTCATGAGGTCCGGGAGGGGGCAGCAGCAGGCGGGTGCAGGGTGGGGCAATGCACCCTGTGCGTTTCTCTCCACTCCTCTCCGACGGGCTAAGACTCACTTTACCCCAAGTCCCAACACAGTGTCTGCAGGAGGTGCCTCGCGCAGCCTCCAGCAGCGCCTGAAGAGGCTCTTCTGCGGCCAGAGCAGGCCATGCCCAGGGCTGGCCGCAGGCTAAGGGTGCGCTCACGTGGTGCCAGCGACACAAGAACGGCTACTTTAAAGCCCAGAGCCTGCCCTTCAAGCCCATCTGCACAGAAACCAAGGATGAAACTGCCACGCTGCATGGGTGAAGGCTCTCCCAGCGGGAGTCCCAGGCGCCCCAAGGCCACCCCAGAGGCCCAGTCCCAGAGCTGGAGCCACACCTGGCGCACCTGGGGCACAGACTCCCAGGAGGGGAGGGAGGCTCAGTCACCAAGTGGCTCCAGCAAGAAACAGCCTAGGGCCAGGGGGTCTTACAGGACAATCCCACCTTCCAGGGACACAAGGCGGTAGCAGGGGTCTGTGTGGCTGTAACGAGGGGGGCAGGGCTGAGCAGAACTCCAGGCACTGAGGAGGTGGGGCTACGATGCCACTCAGGCCCTTGCCACGCCCACAATGGCCCAACACTGCTTCTTCGACGCCTCCAAGTGGCTCCAGCGCTCCCACCCCAGATGAAGCTTGAGGCCCCTGCTTGTCTGACCACACCGACCGCCAGCACCGAGAAGCACCCTCACGGCCCCGGCCCGGCCCCACACAAAGGCACTGCTACCACCCGCTGCGGTCCGCGTCAGGCCCCCCCCTGGAAGGGAAGCAGAACACAGGGCAGCACATGTTCACAAACAAGTTCCGGACACTTCCGTCCATTGCAGGGGGTGAGAGGTCACGCCCTCAGGGGACCCTGCAGGTACCGGCCCACAGGGTGAACAGCCAAGGGGGTGGCGCTGCCCGGTCCACTGGGCAGTGACAGCGGGAGTCTGCCTGCTAGCACAGCCGCACTCCTGCTCCAAGTCAGCCCTGGTAGGCAGGAAACAAGACCCACCCTCTACTGGGCAGCACGTGTCCTGTTCAGAGCTCCCTGGAGAAACAGGGCTTCCCTTCAGCCTTCAAGCTCACAAAGGGTGCCTCATGGTCTGATCTGAGGGGTAGGAATGGGGGCTGCTACAGCCAGAGGACTGGGGCCATGCCCACCTTCTACTCTGAGCCAGGCCTTCCTCCCGCGCCTGCAACTGTTTCCCAGGCCTCACAGCTACCTGCCAGCCTAGGGCAGGCCACTGAGCCCCCAAAAGTACCCAGATGTGTGAGATGTGCAGGTGCTAGGGAGCAGAAATCAGCAGGAGGCCTGACTACCCCATCACCCTTCCCCCCTTCCCAATCATGCATACACAGGCGAATGCCTGCACCTTCTGGAGCTGTTCCTTCACCTACAAAATGGAAACCAAGACAGAGCCCACCAGGGTGTGTGCTGAGAGCCCAACACCGCTAAGTCTGGAGGCGGGGACCTGACAGGCCACCAAGGAGTGCAGATCTGAAGGACAGAAGGACCAGACTCTGCAGAGAGCTGCAGGTGACAGGCCAAGGCTCAAGACTGAGCCACACAAGGAGCCCTGCACCCCACACGGCAGACAATTCCCAGTCAGCATCTTAGTGCCCCCAACGGTTGCTTTTAAAAATGAGCCCAGCCGGGCACGGTGGCGCATGCTTGTAAGCACAGCTTATGGAGTCGCAGAGGGGCCTGGGGATCGCGGTTCAAGACCCGTCCAGGGCAACAAAGCGAGACCTAGTCCCAAAAAACAGCTGGGCGTGGTGGCACATGCCTGTCATCCCAGCTACCTGGGAAGCTGAGGCTGGGGATGGCTTGAGTCTGTGGTACCTCAGGCAACAGGAGCTTGCGGTTCCACGGGCAAAAACAGCGAGACCTGGTCTCAAAAAATAATAATAAAATTAAAATGAGCCCAGGCAAACCTGACCCAGCCCACCAATTCAGCCCTCCGACCAGGCTGCAGACGCCTGGTCACAAGTGGGCCCAGCTGAACACAACTGTGCTGCAGCCTCTTCCCATCAGGAGGGAAACGAAAGGTTTGACAATATGGAGCGGGAAGGGAAGGTCTCAGCACGCACTTGCCCTTGGCCGCCTCTGAGGGCAGCCTGAAGAGCAAGTCTCAGAAGAGGAAACGGGGTGGAAGGCCCCACTTCCAAGAAAGAGGCTGAGCTGCCTCTCTGGACGCGAAGGAAGGTATCCCGAGGCCTTCTCCCTAGGAGACTGGAAGAGGGCTGCTTAATTTCCACCTACCACAGGGAAATACAAAGGGGGAGGCAGGGCAGAACTCAAGAGTAAGGGGCAGGCAGCGGCACCATTCTCTATGGGGAAGAGGGGTAAATGGAACTACGTGACCAGACAGGCCCCCCAAATGACCCTTTCAGAAACTATCTGTGTGGAGAAAGAAATCAAGACTGGTCAGGCACGGGGAGGGATGAGGAACAATCAACGCCCCTGATTTCAGATGGCTGAAACACTAGGATGGAGACAAGCCAGGATGTCGGTGTCATGGGGGAGTGGGCCTGCTGCTTTTCCCAATGCTGAGAACTCCAAATGTCAGGTAGCTCCTTGCAAAATGTCACATACAATTCCAACAAGTAAATAAGGGAAGTCAAGAAACTGCTCTACGAGGGTAAAAATTAACAGCGTGAACTGGTGTCAGTGCTTCTAAGAGGACTCCCACACACAACTCTGTTCCCCACTCCCCCACCCCCATCAGCAATGGGGATAAGGAACACTCTGACTACCAGCGGGCACATCTGTCTTCCATTCTCCAAGGCAAGTTCCTGAAAGTGAGGCAGCTCTGAATGCCAATCGCCCAGCACAGGAGCGCAACCAGACAATGAGTGCCGACCTCCGGCCAGGTGCAGCCAACTGCAGGTGCTGGTGACCTACACAAATTAATGGGGAGGAAGGCCGGGCATGGTGACGCATGCCTATAGGTGGCAGCTAGGAAGCCCCGGCGGGCGCCAGGGAGCCATGGTTCGAGTCCCGTCGGGGGCACGTAGGGAAACCTAGTCCCAAAAAAATAGCTGGGCGTGGTGGTGCGCACCTGTCATCCCAGCTACCTGGGAAGCTGAGGCTGGGGATGGCTTGAGTCCGTGGTACCCCGGGCAACGTGAGCCTGCGGTTCCACAGGCAAAAAATAGCGAGACCTGGTCTCAAAAAAAAAAAAAAAGAAAAGAAAAAAAAAAAAAAGCTGGGCATGGTGGCGCGCACCTGTAATCCCAGCTACCTGGGAAGCTGAGGTTGGGGATTGATTGACTCCGTGGTACCCTGGGCAACGTGAGCCTGCGGTTTCACGGGCAAAAATAGTGAGACCTGGTCTCAAAAAAAAGGGAAAAATTAATGGGGAGCAATCTGAAGATAATTGTATGCCCCCTGGCAAAACGAGGAAACAAGTCCATTGTTTTTAACCCAGCAAGAGGGCCCTCATTTTGGCCAAAGAATCTGGAACGAGATTCCACTTTTACAGGAGAAAAAAAAATGCGTGAAACTGAGACGGGACAAGAAATAAATGTGGAAAGAAATCAGGGAGACAAAAAAGAAGAGCCAGTTCTGACGGGCAGGGATCAGCAGAGCCTGAAAACCTCTGGGAAGAAAGAAATGCTCCCATGCTTACCGTCTTTCCTTGCAGTGTTCCTTGCTCGCGTTTTGTTTTTTTTTTTTTGTTTTAAGAGACTAGGTCTATGTTATGCTTGCTGTCCAGAGAGGCCTCGAACCCGCAGACTCAAGTGATAGCCCTATCCTCAGCCTCCCAGGCAGCTGGGATTACAGGTGCATGCCACCACGCCCCGCTTTCTCCCCCGTTCTTTTTTTTTTTTTTCAGCTTCCCAGGTAGCTGGATAACAGGCGCACGCCACCACGCCCAGCTATTTTTCTGGAACTAGGTCTCCCTACGGGCCCCAGGCGGGACTCGAACCACGATCCCTAGCCCCGGCCGCTTCCTAGGCTGAAGCTTACAGGCACGAGCCACCGTGCCCGGCCCTCTCCCCCGTTCTTAATGCCTCACCCCACACCCCCCACACCCTCCTCACCAAGCCCTGCCAGACCCTTCTGCAGCACTCACAGAAATTTGCCCTGACGCTGCTGGCAAAGAAGATGGCACGATGGGTGTCCCCAAAGCCCTCCCCCCAAACAAAAGCAGGGCACGCTCCGTCCCAGTGACAAGGGCTGGAGTCACCCTGGCCCCTCGGCCCTGACACACCGCTAACACAGCCTCCGCGCTCCTAGGCCCCTCGAGTCCACCGTCGACAGTCGCGGCCACTGCCCAGGGCGCGGTCGCGGAAGCAGCGTGGAGGTAAACAAGGGCTGTCACGAGCGCTGTCGGGATGAGGCGAGAAGGAAGCCCCATGCAGGAGCTCGAGCGCGGGTAGGGCGGGAGCGGGGGTCCGCGGCTTGCCAACCGTATCCGGTGTGCTGGTTTCCCGAGCGCGGCCCCGGCCTGCTGGGCACCCCGCCCCCGCCCCCGCCCCCGCCACGAACATCTTCTCATTGTTTACTCTTCACGCTCGCGGCACGGAGGCTTCCAGAGGTGCCACGACTTTGACCTGGGCCCTGGAGGGATTTCCGGTCCTGACTCGGGGGGGGGACCCGGGACCGCGAGCGTGTAAGGAGGGGGCCGGGCCAGCCCCAACGGTGGCGTCCAGACCCGGGCCGGGGAGCCGAGCCCGGGGCAGGCGGGCGGGCATTACCTGCTGCGGGGGGCGCCGCTCCGCCGCCGCCGGGCGCGCCCGGGCCCCGGGTCCCACGGTGCCGAAAGTGGCAGTAGGGCCGTCGGCAGGGCCCCCCAGGCGCCCCCGCCCAATAGGGGCAGTCGATGGCCCGGAAGAATCCAGTGGAGCGTAACATGGTCGGTCCCGCGGCGGAGCCCAGGCCCGGAGCCGGCCGGGCCGCCGGGGCCCTCACTGGCGCCGCGGTCGCCGCCGCCCGCGCTTCACGGACCCCACTGCCGCCGCCATTTTGCTCCGAGGCCCCCTACAGGCCCCCGGGACGCCGCCGCAAGGGACCACGGGAGGGGCTGTCCGCGGCGCGCCTGCCCAGAAACGCCTGCTCCGGCGCGACGGAGGCGCGACGGAGACGCGCAGGCCGGGGCAGGAGGACACGGGAGAAGGTATGGAGGATGTGAGACGTCCTGTCTGCGGCCTCCGGGAGCCTCGCTGATTCCACCGCCCGGCCGTCCGCGGCGGCTCCGGCGCCATCTTGAGCCAGGCGCCTGCGGCGTCGGGCTGCCCGCGGCGCGCCTGACCACAACAATAAGCCGTTCAGAAGGGGTGTTGGTTTGCGTTTTATTCGCTTTTCGTTTATTGCCTGTGACCCTGAAGCGCCCTCTGCTGGAGAAAGCGAGCAGCGCGGGCGCATCCTACCTGTACCGGGGAAACTGAGTTTAAGCTGCAAAACTCGCAGGCTGGCTGACGCTTAGTGCGTGTTTCACTTCCCACGCGGACTGTTGTCAGGAGCATAACCCGTAGGTCCACAGGGGTCCACGCCTGTGTTCACCAAATATTGTACACCTACTGTATACCCTGCCCTAGATGTCGTGCTGAACCTAAGTGGGCACAAGGCGGGGCCAGGTGGAGTAAGCCACCATCTTAGCAAGCCGTTCTAAGAGTGAGCGCTTGCATTTGGCGGGATGGGAAGATGGTGCAGTGGCCAGAGAGAACAGCAGGTCGGCATCCTCAAAAAGTGATGCGGAAGCCCCCCACTTCTGGCTATAGGTGCGGGAGATCGGTCTTGAAGAGGTATTCGCATGCCCGTGCTGACAGCAGATGATGCACAACAGCCAGAAGGTGGCAACAGGCCAAGTGTCCTTTGACAGATGATGTGGAACCACCATTCTCCGTGCCCTTTGACTAATAAGAACAGCGTTTTGTGGCGAAGGAAAAGAGTTTCATTCATTGGTTGACAAGTGAGGGGGCAGCAGACTCGAGTGCAGGGCCCGCCAGGGTTACAAAGCAGGCAAGGAAGGAGTGGGTAGGGTCAATACAGCGCGCTTAAAAAAGGGGCTGGTGACTTGATTGATGGCGGCTTGCTTTCCTCTGCCTCTGGTGGTCAGCAATTCTGCCCTTGTCTTTGCAAGGTTCTGTCCTTGGCTTTGTTTGAAGTTTCTTTGCAGACGGTCTCTTTGCCCTTGGAATGCAAGGAAAAAGCAACAAGAGTTTAAATCAAGGTGTTAGAGGGGAGAGGCAGTGTTTCTCCAAGATAGGAGATATACTGCTGTATTAAATGGATAAACATTCAATTTTAAAAATGAATAAAGTCAGGGTCGGGCGCGGTGGTGCGCACCTTTAATCCCAGTCTTGGGAGGCCGAGACTAGGAATCGCTTGAGTCCATAGGTTCGAGACTACCCTGGGCAACATAGTGAGCCCTAGTCTCAAAAAATAACTGGGCATGGTGGCGCACGTCTGTAATCCCAGCTACCTGGGAGGCTGAAGCTGGGGATTGCTTGAGTCCACGGGATTGGAACTACCCTGGGCAATAGTGAGTCCTCGTCTCAAAAAAAAATAAAGTCATGGGCCGGGCATGGTGGCTCGTGCCTGTAAGTGGCAGCCTAGGAAGCTGCGGCCGGGGCCAGGGATCTCAGTTCGAGACCCACTAGGGTAGTGAGACCTAGTCCCAAAAAAATAAATAAGTAAATAAATAAATAAGTAAATGAAGTCAGCCAGGCGCAGTGGCAGGTGCCTGTAATCCCAGCTACCTGGGAGGCTAAGGCTAGGGATCACTTGAGTCTGCAGGCTTGAGACAAGCCCAGGCAACAGAGCGAGACCTAGTCTCTTTCAAAAAGAAACAAAAGTGAATAAAGTCCTCTACTATGCAGGAACCTTGAGTGAATTATTCTCAGTGATACATCAGCCACACTTTGTGACCTGTTCACAGGAGGACCCCCTGGGGTCACATCCTGGGAGACAGGAAGCAGAAGGTGAGTGCCAGGGGCTCGGGAGGGGGAGTCTAATGGAGACAGTTCAGTTTGGGAAGGGGAGAAAGTTCTGGAGCTGGAGGGGGGGGTCTGTGCAACATGAACATGCTTCATGCCACTGAGCTGTGTATGATGGTACAATTCATAGTTTTGTACAGATACATTAGTAAGTATCTGGGGAGAACAATGGGGCCAGTGGGATGGAGCGGGTCAG
>PVHY01026340.1:0-17390 GCA_004024945.1 Uropsilus gracilis
AGGGGCTTCACCACGCGGCCCCAAAAGCAGCCTGAACCACCTGCCAATGAACGGGCACTATTCCGAGATAACCTCAGCTACAACATCAGGGGGCGGGTCCCCTTTGGCCCCCGTCACAGTTCACAGACACCCCCCAGCCCCACTTCTTGGCCGAGATCAAATCCAAGCACTCAACATGACTCCTTGCCCAGGTGCCACAGCGGCCGGTGTGTGCTGCAGATATCTATCTCCTCAACCCCCTGTGTCATACCCAGCACCCCCCCCAAATAGGCGCACTCAAGAAAGCAAACAGTAAGTGCCTACTGAGTGCAGATACTCAGTAGGCTTCACGGAACAGTGTTACTGTGTGTTTAGTTATGTGTGCAGGGGCCACACAGGTGAGACAGCGTCGATACACCAGCAAGCAGATGCTGGGAGTACATGGCCAAGCAAAGAAGGGGTGCTTGGGGGGCATCCCTCTTGGTGGAGGCCCCCTGGTTCTGAGATCATGAGACTAAGGGTGAGCGTCTTAGCTAACATTAGGAAACCATCCTGCAGTCCAGATCAAGGTCTGTCTCCAAAGATTCCCCAAATACTTTGGAAGCTCCAAAGTGACAATGCCCTCGGCAGGTTCCCTGGACACCCCTCCTGGGAGCCAGAGCTGCACCCACAGAGAGCAGCTAGAGATCGTGTCCTAATGTGAGCAGAGTCAGCTTGCAGTGCTGTCATCACGTGCCTAGGAGGTTTCTGAGACTCAAAGATGAGAGTCCACACTTACGCCAGGCCCATCCTGGGCACTTCAAGAACATGAGTTTCCTTTAACCCGAATGCCTTTCCTGCATGAGGAGGGGGACCATCTCCATTTAACAGGCGAGAAACAAAGGCCTGGAGACGCTACATGGCTGGTCCCGTGGAAATTGGCCTCCTGAGACTGTCACCCAGCGTTTCTCTGCGTTTCCCAGCTCTATTGAGATAAACTGGACAGATGCCATCATGGGAGTCCCAGGGTGGCGGTGTTGCATGGCAGCGGTGGCGTGTGTGAACACCTGGAGTCAGGAGGAGACACAGGTGTCAGTGATGGGCTGCCTAGGGCATCTACCCCCTGGGTGCCAGCAACAGAACTGATGCATACAGCTGATTATGACTATAGACTTGCAAATTTCACAGAGAGCTGGGTAGTGCTTTGATTTGCATACCTGGCTGACAGGACTTGCCCCCCAGGAGTCCTTGGTGGGAAGACTAGGGAAGAAAGGTATAAAGAGGCTTGAGGACAAAGGGAGGGGGATTCAGCCCTCTGGGGAGAAAAAGATGGAGGCCAGGCCATGAGGGCCGAGGGGCCTGAGGCGTGGGGCCTTTGGACTGGGCTGGTAACTTATGGCTTTTAGCAAGCATAAGCTGAATGTGCCTGCTGAAAGCTAAAGAGGTTGGAGATTTGAATTCCATGATGGATTTTGTCTTACTGAGCTTGGCTTGGGTGTTTCTGGAGAGGCCGTGTGAGCCAGGCCTAAGAAGAAAATGAACTTTGCTGGTTCCTGTGCAATGGAGTTTCTTTCTACTGCCTGGAGGAGGACAAGAAGCAGACGACAGCGTTGCCCTTTCAACTGCCTGCTAGGAAGAGCTGGAGCAGGTCAAAGAAAGATGTCTACTCTTGGAGCACATGCTAATGAATGCGGAAGGATTGGATAAGTGGTGGGGTTAACAAGACTAAAGAACTGAGAGTTTTGGACAGTCTTGGGGAAGGACCTTGGACAATGTTGAGGAAGGTTTTGAACAATGTTGGAATAATCGGAGTTTTTCTTATATGTGTCTTTCTGTAGTAAATAGGAATTCACTTTGTTTAGTAATAAATTAGTCTGCACTCTAAGAGTCTTGTTCTGGCTTGAAAAATATAATAAAAGGCTGGGGGTGGCAGAAAGAACCTGCAATATTGGATGTTTTAGGCTGCAGGAGCTGCAAAGGGTAAATTGAGTCAAGGTAGTAAGTTGTAACCTGCAGTTTCTGAGTTTTTTTTCCTGGAATCTCTTGGGCAGAGAGCTGAAAAGCAGGTGGCTAGAATGCGCATAACAAAGGTGACTGGTCTGTGAAAGGTATTTACCTACAGTTGGTTTAGGACTTGAATCTGCCTGGGAGAAGCAGGCAGATGATCTGAGTTTAAGTTATAAAGCTCCCTTACTCAATAACATCAGAACCAGCCCCACCGTCACGCTGCCTCCCTGCATCATTGCCATTTCTTTCCTGTGGTGAGAACATCCAAGCTCTGCTCTCTTAGTAACTTCGAAATACATCACACCAGATCTGTACTGTGATCACCAGGCTGCATGGGTCAGACCCCAGACTCATTGTCTTCTAACTGGTCATCCTCACCTAGGTGCCCCCCCACCCCCGGCCACCACCACCCCATTCCTACAAGTCTGATTTGTTGAGAGTTCACATAAGGGACAGCAGATGGGTTTATTTTTCTCTGTCTGATTTATTCCACATATCAGAATGCCCTCAAGACTTAGCCAAGAGGTTACAGGTATTAGCATTTCCTCTTTTTTTCAGAATAATAATGTAAGTGAATATGTTCTACTCATGTATGTGAATGTATATATGTGAATACTGTTATTCTATGACAGCAGTGTGTTCGTGTGTGTGTGTGTGTGTGTGTGTGTGTGTAGTCTTTGTTACTAACTCATCCATACATGGACAGGGAGTTGCTTTCACACCTTGGCTATGAACACAGTTGAACTTGGCTATGAACATATCCATGAACACAGTTGTGAGGTTCTCCCCAAGATCCTGGGTGAACTCACACACCCAGAAATCAACCTCTACCTGACCTGCTACAAGTCAGCTCCTCAGAGATGCCTAGCTCAAGTTCTAAATTAGGGAGGAAGGGCTGCCCCCACAGGCCAGGCTGAGACTGGAGATGCATCCACTGGAGCAGAGGCAGGAGGCGGAAGGAGATAACACGAAGGAGGGAAATAAGATCACAGTGTCAGTCTTGGAAAGACATCTGGGCATCTTCCTGAGAGCATGAGGAGCCTCTCAAGGTTTCTCAGCAAAGTTGCTGGGAAAGCAGATTTGCTTCTGGAAAGATGACACTCAAGGTATCCAGATGATGGATGAGGGAAGCCAAGAACTAGAAACCAGACAGGCCGAGTATGGTGACGCATGCCTGTAGGTGGCAGCCTAGGAAGCCACGGCCAGGGCCAGGGATCATGGTTCGAGTCCCGCCGAGGGCACGTAGTGAGACCTAGTCCCAAAAAAATAGCTGGGTGTGGTGGCGTGCGCCTGTAATCCCAGCTACCTGGGAAACTGAGGCTGGGGATCGCTTGAGTCTGTGGTACCCCGGGCAACATGAGCGTGAGGTTCCATAGGCAAAAATAGTGAGACCTAGTCTCAACCAGGAGATTTGGCAAAAGAGCTGGACTCATTATAGCCCACAAACAGAGCTTCCACACGACGTGTAGAGGTTGGTCAGAGCAGACAGGTTCCTCATTCAAATAGGAACCAGAAATGTTTTGATTTTTCTCGAATGTTCCAGGAGAGGCTACCCCAAGAGTCTGGCAGCCAGGTTTAGGATGAATTGAACAAAGGGAAAATGGTGGGGAGATGAGAACCTCTTTTTACTTTTAATTGGGGGCCAAAAGATGAAGAGGAGCTTGCAATTTTCCATGGAGAACAACTAAAACAGGAAATGAGGCTAATTATTATTATGAGTATTTATGTTAATAATTACATTCAATTGGGCTGCTCACATAGAGGATGCCTTGAGGAGGAGGGATAGACAGTCTAAGGAATCCCATTATCAAAATTGCATTTGCAGTTCCTCATCTCCTTAGCATCACTAATTAATATTCTCTCCCTAAGCAAATAAGGATTGAGGAGATTGGCAAACTACAGCATACAGCCTATCAAGGAAATGATGGTGAGTAAACAGAATGAAAGGGCTGAGGTCATACTGTGATTATGATCTTAATAAAATGCTTCTGAGGAGCAACTCAGTAAAACACACCTGCTTCATAATACCTGGCAGATGAACAACTTCAAGAAAATTGCAAAACTAAAGCAAACCTCAGGCTCAGCTATTGCATTTAAATGTGTAGGAAATGATCATTTGGCTCCAGCCATCAATGCACTGCAGGTTCTTGGTCTGGGCTTGGGGTTTTCCCCTTCCCTGCGAGCACTTGCTTCTATACCTTGTCCCCTTGATGCCTCGTTCACCATCTGTTTCCACCACACCCCCAAGGGCAACTAGGTGCCTGGTGCCTCCAAGGCAGTGATTCAGAGGCTTTGGAGTCTGAAAGATTAAGGGGTCAGATCTTCATCCTCCCATTAACTACACTTGGTCCTGAGCAAGCTCATCTCAGCTGTCTCAGTTTCCTTAGGTGTAAATAGGGAATGAAAACATTATCTGAGTACAGGTGTTCCTTTGTATAAGCATTGAGGTCTCCTTTGGATAGATTCCCAGAAGAGTGATTGCTGGGTCAAATGGTAGTTTCATTTTCATTGGTTTGAGGGTCCTCCACACATAGAGGTCCTCCATAGAGGCTGGACCAGTTTGTATTCCCACCAGCAGTGTAAGAGTGTTTCTTTCTCTCCGCATCCTCGCCAGCAGTTGTTGTTGCCTGTTTTTTGATGCGGACCATTCTTACTGGTGTAAGGTGGTATCTCATTGTGGTTTTGACTTGCATTTCCATGATTGCTAATGACATTGAGCAATTTTTCATGTGCCTGTTGGTCATTTATATTTCCTTTTTGGATAAGTGATTTTCTAGTTCTTTTCCACATTTTTTGATTGGGTTTCTTGTTTTGTTTTTGCCAAGTTGTGTGAGTTCCTTGTGAATCTGTGTTATCAAACCCTTATCACTTTTGTGGAGGGCAAAAATTTTCTCCCATTCAATTGGGTTTCTTTTTGTTTTGTCTATTGTTTCTTTTGCTGTACAGAAGCTTTTAATGGGATGTAGTCCCAGCTGTCTATGTTTTCCAGTTTTATGCCAGCTGTAGATGTGTCCAGAAATGTATTTCTGAAGTGTAACTCATGGAGGGTTTTGCCCAAGTTTTCCTCTATGTATTTTATGGTTTCAGGTCTTACATCCAAGTCTTTTATCCATTTTGAGTTTATTTTTGTATATGGTGTGAGGGAGGTGTTTGGTTCAGCACTATTTATAATTGCAAGGACATGGAAACAACCCAAATGTCCCAAAACAGACAAATGGCTGAAAAAAAGAGTGGTATATATACACAATGGAATATTACTCATCAATTAAAAGTGACAAAGTTGATGAATTTGAGATAAGATGCATGTACCTAGAAGAAATCACATTAGCAGAAACAAGTCAGAAAGAAAAAGACAGAAATCAAATGGTTTCACTAATATATGAGACACAGAAAAAATAAACAAAAGACCAGAAGAAAAGTCAAAAAGCTAACAACCAAAGTAAAGTACACAGTTTGGGGGGGTAAGGGTATGAGTGGGAGCAGTCAGGGAGGGGAGGTGGTGGGTGAACCCCAGGAAATATGAAGATATAAAAAAATATATAAGTAAATTATTTTTTAAAAAAGCAAACATTATCTAACCTTAGGGAATTTCAAAGGGAAATGGTTCAGGGCGATGCCCAGAACCAGGATATGTTTCAATAGGTTGTTGTAGGATGCTGATTAGGCTCCAGCCCTTTGTCTACTCAGGGAGACAGAAGAAACAACCCACTCGGGTTTCTTGCACCACACCCACTGACTTGCAATGAGCACATGTTGACTAGGAATGGAATGACCCTCGTAACTGGACATGGGGAGCTTCCCCGGGCTACTAGGGCCTTAACAGCCCATAATATCACTCCTGTTTCTCTGAACTGTTGGTCTCCCCATCTGCTGACACAGAGCATAAAGGAGAGGAACAGGGTATCCACACATTCACAGACATACTGCAAGATGCGACTCTTCATTCCAAACCCCACACCGCCATTTATCCTATGTTAGAAAGGAGAGTTGAAAAGGGATACAGTGCAAAAGATGTCAAAGCAAAGACAAATGTTTCCTCAGAGGCAACAACTTTCCGGGATTTGAGTAGTAAGTTTTTGAAAAATGGACGCATGAGGAACAAAGGTTGAGTTTTGTGGAATCATTGATAACACCCAGCTTTCCCCCCGTGGTTATAAATGGGGGCACTGGAAATGGAACTTCTATTGTGTGGCTTTCAAAGCCCTCAGTGGCCCAAGAGTAGTGAATCATTTCTCAGGTAAAGCATTTCTTCGAACCCAGGGGAAACAGAAGTAGGCAGATAAAAAATGATAATGCAGGAAGCAGATTTAGAGATTTAGAAGCAACCTGAAATCTGAGCACTGTTTCTTTGTATTCCTGAAGATGGACCAGTCCTGGGGCCCCTGTGGGAATAAGAACCTCATATGGAACACCCAACTGGCAAAAAAAATAAATCTCCTAGCACCTCCCAAATTCACACAGGAAATCTCACACACATCCCTCCCCAACAAAGAAAAGACCTGAAAATGAAGACGTCCTTGTCTGGTAATGAACATAAGTAGAAGCACCTATGTTCGTTCTTTCAAGTTACTCCCTAATAACTGATGATATGTCCCACGTACTGAAAATTAATACCCAAAGGAGAGTTTACAGATTAGGTGAATCCCAAACTGAGTCGTTAAATTAGATCTATAGGGGACTTCAGAAATTATTTAATCACACACAAGGGTGGTAAGGGAGAGAGAAGAGAAATGTGTTTTGTATTTCTGTTGCGTATCATCTAACAAATTATTCATGGCCACTTTTCAAATGGCATCCTTCCTGGGAACCAATATTAATTGCATTTCCACCATGGTGTGGGAATCCACAGAGACCGGAGCTCTCTCCTCTGGTCCCACATAGTTCATATATACACCACTAGGAACCACCATCTTGCTTTTGCACCTCCTATTGAGTTAAGGTCAGTATTATTCAAGGGAGAAGATAATTTCCCTGCCTTTGAGATAATAACAATCCTGAGGAAACCACAGCTACATAAAGAGGTTTTTTTTTTTTTCGTATTGCTTGCTTACATAGCTCATGTTTGTAGGCATGGTTCTCCCCCCTCTTTCCCTTCCCCTGATCCCCCCTCTGGTTGCTCCAGTTCCTTTCTCTTTGTCAGTTGTTGGTTGATGATTAGCCTGTTGATCTCTTTGTGTTCTTTCTGAAGCACTGTCCTTCTGGTTGAAGTCCCACATTCCTGGGACTATAGACCAGGCTGATCAGATCTCCATGGATAACATGGAGGCAGGTGGCCCTTCTGAGCATATTGGCGAACCTCCTGTCAGTCTGGTGTGTGGTGCTCTACCCATTTCTCCACTATGGCATTTCCTGTGGTGGAGGCAACAGTCTCTTTTTCTCAGGACCCTTTTTTAGCTCTGGTTTTAGTGTCTCCTTGTTCTTATTTTGGTTGTCTCATCCATTCATTCCATTGTTTGTCACTTGGTATCACTTTCCTGGCCTTGTAGCTCTGGTAACCGACTTTAGGAAACCAATTCCCAGCTGTTGGCCATGGGGGAGTTCCCTGGTGAAGACAGATCTCATTCGGTGGTTGGTGTAGCTCACTCCTCTCTTTTCACAGTTCTCTGGGGACATGTTTTTGTGGCTTTGTTCCCCCCATTGAGATGGGGTGCTCTAAAGAGGTTATTTTTACACCAAAGGATGATGATAAAAATGTTTTAGTAGAGAAAATACCAAAAATTGGCAACCCCTATAAGTCAGCTCTTGCTGAAGATATTTTTGTTGAATTCCTGCTTCCCCTTCCTCTTCCATACCCCACCCAACTTTTGAAAACTCTCAAGTCTATGCAGGAAAACTATAACTCTGAGGTATACAGCATGAGTAGGAGAAGGAACAGAATCAAAACAAAGGAGGGAAGGGCACAGGGAACTATGGTGATGGTTGATAGATATGTTGATAGATATTGTGATAGTGGGAGAATTATGGGGACTACACCTGAGGGGAGAAATCAAATATTGTACAAAAATGATCAATGATACAAGAAAGTAAAAAATGAATATACAAAAGAAAATTCTCAAATCTCTTTAGTCTCAAGTTCAAATATTTGTACAATTAATATTCATCTATCCTTAGCATACACATACACATATCTTTTTTTCTCAACTAGTTGAAAATAAATTGCTGGTAAAAGAATACTTCACTCTGGAATATTTCATTTTGAATTGAACTAAATGGATATTCTCCAATATAGCCATAAGACTATGATCAGAGCAAAGAAACAATATTCCATAATACCATATAATATACAGTCAGTGTCCAAATTTCCCAAACTCACAAACACAAGTAGTTGCTGACTAGTTTGTTTTTAAAATTTGGAGACTTCACATAAATATCCAGACTTACAATTTTCCTTGAAAATCTGAAACTCTAGTGACACTAACCCTGGATCTTACATGGAAAGATTGGTTACAACTGAATCCATTTAGTCAGAACCTGTCTTGTTGCCACCACCTCTGCCACTCGTTTTTACCAGGAGTAACTGGCTCCTATAGAAATTGCTTTGTGACCCATGAGGGTTTTCTTGAAAATCACAGTGGAGAGAGCTACTGCCTCTACCTAGGAGGTAATATCCCAGTCATTCCAATTCTTCTTTCTCAGATCTTTCCTCAAAGACTAGCATCTCAAACAGGACATATCCAAAACTGATTTTCTCCCCAAAATCCCATTCTATCCATACTCCCTCCCAGAACCTGTGATGATAATTCCTTTGTTCCAGTTATTGAAGTCATCTTTGACTCCCATCTTTCTCACATAAAACCCTCACCCAATGAATAAAGAAATTCCATGGTCCCATCTATAAACTATAGTCATAATCTGGTGAGTTCATTCTACTTCCACTGCTCTTGTTCTGATAAGATCCACCATCTTCTTCACTTGAATTATTACAATTGCATAATTTTAAAACATAGTTCATATGGTCAAAACCCTCCCATGTCTTCCCAGTTCACATAGGTAGGTCAACAGGAAAGTCCTTAAAATGCCATTAAGGCTCCTCACAAACTTGCTTCCTATTATCCTTCTAGCTCCTTCTCTTACCCCTTTCCCCAGCCTCTACTTTCTCTGTTCCTTATTGTTCCTCAACAGTATCAAATACCCCAGGGCCTTTGTACTTGCTGTTCCCTAAAACATCCTTCTCCTAGAGAGCCACCTGACTCAGCCCCTCACCTCCTTCAAGTCTGTGTTCCTATCTCTCCTTCTCAGTGAAATCTCTCATGAACACCCTGTTTAAAATTACAACCCTCTGTCTACTCCCTCACAACATTCCCATCCACTTAATCTGCTCTACTTTTTTTTATTTTGCCTAGAACAAGTCACCTTCTAGACTATGCCTATGTGTTTGTTTGTTTGTTTATGCATGCATTCATTTGCCTTTACAACTTATTGTCCATCTCCCCATTAGAATTTAAGGGCCAGTTTCATTCACCACTGTAGCCAAGCCTGCAAAAGAACACTTGAAATGGGGATGTAAAATGGAGCAACTCTGTGAAAGCATGCTGGTAATTTCTCAACAAGCTAAGCATAGAATTACCCTATAACCCAGCCATCCCACTCCTCAAAGAATTGAAGGCAGATAAACAAATGCTACTTAAGTGTTCATAGCGGCACTGTTCACAACAACCCAAAGTAGAAGGACCAAGTCAAATATCTGTCAAGATCCCGTGGCTGAATGGGTAAGCAAATTGTATACATATACAAGATGGAATATCATTGATCCACAAAAAAGAATGAAGCGCTATTTTTTACACTTGATAATGGTGACGAAAGCATTGTGCTAAGTGTAAGAAACCAGACACAAAGGCCCCTTATTGTATGATTCCACCTAAATGAAATGCCCAGCTAGGTATGCTCATAGAGACAGAAAGCAGGTTGGTGACTGGCAGGGACTGAGGACAGTGAAGGTGGACAGTTCAGTGGGTATGGGTTTTAATTTTGGAGTGGCGAAATAGTTTGGAAATAGAGGTTGTCGAACACTGTAAATGCACTAAGTGACACCAATTTGCTGGCTTTAATATGGCTCATTTTTTGTTAAGTGCATTTAATCTCTTTCAGAAAGAGCACTTCCAAAAAACAGACCCTCGATAAATACTGGCTGAGTGATGGCGTGAAGAAAAGCAAGAACAGCGAACGAATGAAGGTATTGTGGCCCTAAGTCAGCTCACACCAACAGATAACCCATGGGAAGCGTTTTTGGAAGGTCTTTGGCCTTTTACATGTAAAGCACCATTGGAGGGGGGGGGATGTAAGTCTTGGAGCAGGTGTTGATCTGGGCGTGGGGGCCTGATCATTGTTAGTTGCCTCCCTTGAGGTTTATTACTCTGTGCCTGAAGAACAGGCGACAAGCCTAAGGGACTCTCGGGGAAAAAACATCTTCCTGTCTTGGAGTTTTCAGAACTGAACTGTCTTCTTACATAGCAAGAGACATTCCGACTGCCAGGAGGGAATACGGCCAGCAGGAGCTCGTCCCATCTGCCCGCAGAGAGGCAGAACATTATCTGTCTAAATACTTCTTCATCACAAAGTCTTCCGGCTGGAGGCCTTCCCTCGCTCTCACTGTGACCTCAGCCTTTGGACCACATTAACGAGCATTGCCACGCTGCGGAGAGGGGGCGGGAGGGAGGAGACTGGCTGCCAGACGGGAACTAAATTAAAAATAAAGCTGCCCTTATTAAATTCATAATTATTGTGAAGCTGTGAAATCTTATTTTAAACCTCCGGCTCCTTTCTTTTGTCCAGGGTAGAGGCTGCCTGCTTCTGAATCCTTCTTTTGCTTTATGGACAATTTCTCTTTAGCATTCTGAGCATTTAACCTTGAAAAATAGTGTTGTTTTGCTGCTGTATTTTCTGATTGTTAGTCTCCAGGCATCTCCGTGGCATCTTTATAAATCTGCAGGAGCTGGTAAATATTTCTTGCCGACCAGCAGCTGAAATCTGAAAATACCAGCTCACTTTTTAGCTGTCAGGCAATTAATGTAATTCAAAGGAAATGAAAGGTATGGGCAACTGGGACTGCTTTTAATAACAGGAGGGTTCCTGGCTCAGACTTGGAAAAGGAGGAGAGAAGAATCAATAAACGGCAAGTAGGAAGGGGAGCAGAGGGCATGGAGTTCTCCAGAAACAGTTTGTCAGCATCCTAGCAACACCGCTAGTCTGTGCCAAGAGAAGCCGATAAAGGCGGCCACTATGACCATGACTTCAGAGGGAGCAACCTCCACGCCTCCATCAGGACACCCGCCAGCCTGCAGGGAACCTTTGTGTACCGTGGGGAAGGTGCCCCGTCTGGGCAGGTGAATCAGGAGAACGTGCCCCTGTGGATGGCGACAGCTCCGCGCCAGGGAGGACATGAAGCTTGAAGATCAGAGAAGAAATGGATTTCAGCTCCCTTCTTCCTAGCTCAGCCCTAGCTCTGTGCAGTCCACAGAGAGTTCAGCTGTAGAGAGCTGCCCCATCCAGGCCACTTCCCACTTACCCAGTTCCGTTAAGACAGGTTTCCCATTTTTCCCTGTTAAGTCAACATGTTTGTTGACTTCAGCTCCAGAGGTAAAAGAAGCACAGATGGACACAAAGCTTCATGTGTGGTGTTGGGGTGTGGAGCGAAGTCGGGCATGGTGGCATGCGCCTGTAGTCCAAGCGCTGGGAGGCAAGAGGTCAGGGATCGCTTGAGTTTGTGGGTTCAAGACTACCCCGGGCAACATAGCGAGATCTGGCCTTGAAAAAGCAGCCTGGTGTAGTGGCACACACCTGTAATCCCAGCTACCTGAGAGGCTGAGGCTGGGGATCACTTGAGTCCGCAGGATCAGGATTACCCCAGGCAACATGTGAGACCTAGTCTCAAAAGAAAAAGGAAAAAAAAAAGAGTGTGGAGAGAAAGAAGAGAAAGAGGGAGGCTTACTCAATGTTTTGGTTCTCAAAGGCCTTCAACAGACTGGAGGAGGAAAAATTCTTAATTTTAGTGAGAGATAGACTGGTCATTACAGAGGTGTTTTCCAGTCTGCAGATTGGTAATGCTACCGATGTCTGCACTTTGCAAGTACTTTGAGGGTGATCACGGTAGCACCGTGAACAGGCACCCATGAGCATAATGCCTTGGAAACGTTGTCTTCATCCACACAAAGTCAGTGCTGCCCCTGTAGTTGTGTGATGTGGTCACCTCGCATCCCTTGTACACCGCCTCTGGGGGAGGTACTCAACTCCATCTCAAGAGAAAAACATCTTTCAAAACCCAGTTCAACAAAATAAATCTAAAATCATGAAATGTCTTTTATATACCAGCTATTTAGCTTTTTAAAAAAATGTACTTTTAATAATTTTTAAAATGAAGCCAGGCATGGTGGTACGTGCCTATAATCCCAGCTACTTGAGAGGCTGAGGCTAGGGACCACTTGAGTCCATGTGTTCAGGGCTACCCCAGGCAACATAGCGAGACCTAGTCTCTAAAAAAATTTTTTTAATGAAATAAAAACTATGTATAAGACTGGTACATGGAAAACTCTCAAACACCTTTGATACAAATTTCGAGACATCTAAATAGCAGAGGGATAAACTCTGATTGTGGACTGAAGAAATCCACACTGTAGTCATAATGATTCAGCAAATTGCTCTATAGGTTTAGTGCCGGTTCAATCCCAGTTAATTCATAGTTGATAATTTTATGGAAACTGAGAAGCTGATTTCAAAATTTATATGTAACTGTAAAGGGGCAAACTTACCCAAGACAATTTTAAAGAAGAACAACAAGTTAGAAAGGCATATTCTCCTAGGTTCTGAGACTCATTGTCCTAATGCTAAACATTGGTCTACAATATGACCCAGCAATTCCACTCCTAGGAATCTACCCAAAGGACACAAAAACACTCATCTGAAAGAAAACCCACACTTCCGTGTTGATTTCAGCATTATTTACAAAAGCCAAGACATGAAAACAACCCAAATACCCTAAAATAGGTGAATAAATCAAAAAGTTGAGGTCTATTTACGTGATTGGACTATGACTTAACAATCAAAAAAGACAAACTCATGCCATTTGTAACATGGATGGAGTCGGAAGAGACTGTGCTAGCTGAAATAAAAAGGAGAAAGATAAATACTGGATGGTCTCACTTATAATGTGAACTATAGAAAAATCAAACCAAAGGTCAAGAAAAGTCAAAATTAACAAGCTGATCATAGAACTGATGTATATGGCAAAGGAGGGGGAGGAAGGGGTACAACCCAGGGGAAGGATGAAGACAAAGGAATATGGTGACAGTTCACAGGTGACATGGTGGTGGGAGAACTATGGGGACTGCAACAATGTAAGAAAAAAAAAACTTAAACAAGTAAATAAGAGACTTATTGTCATGACAGAAATTAAGAGAGTAATGTTCACATTTAGGGGAGAGAGTTGAAGCCAGAAACAGAGCCATGTATCTACAAATATTTGTTTTATAGCAAAATTGTAGAAGAATGAGGAAATAAGTCTTTTCAGTAAATGGCGTTCAATCATGGTCATCCATGTGGAAAAAAAGAAACTGGACCCCCGCTTCATACCATACCAAAAATATCATCTCAAATAAATGGTTCACCATTTATAAAAAGGGAAAATTAAACTCAGCTCATACTTTATACAAGAATGAACACAAAATGCATCATAGACAAATATAAAGTCAAAAGCTATAAAGTTTCTAAATGAATTCATAGAAGCACATCTTTGTGATCATGAGTTAAGCAAAGATTTCTTAGATTTGACACCAATGTGGATTATGATCCAGAAAAGAAAGAATTGCTAAACCGGACTTCATTGACATCTTAAAACTTCTAAAGATTCTGTTAAGATAATAAAACTGAAAGTCACATTGGGATAAAGTATTTGCAAAACATATCTGATAAAGGATTTGCATCCCAACTATATGAAGAACTCTGAGAATTCAATAATAATAAAGCAATGTGATTTTATATGATGCTATTATGTGACTGCTTTGGTATTCTGCGTTCTCTTATTCATTTTAGATTTTTATAAATAGACCACATGATAGAGTTACTGTAGCTTGTTTCTATTCATTCAAACTTGACCTGTGAGAATTCTATCCAAGCATGGTGTTTATCAAGCAAAAGGTAACTGTATTTTTTTTTAAGGGCAAAAGATATTTACAGATGCCACTTAGGAGGGTGAACACATTGCAAATAAGTACATCACCAGTTATTAGGAAAATGCAAAGAAAAATCCCCTTGGGATACTACCTCACACTACTGAGAATGGCTAAAATTCAGAATGATGAGAGCAAGTATTGATGAAAGCAATAGGGAACAACCGAGAACCTCATTCATTGCTTATAACAATTCAAAATGGTCCAGTCATTTTGGAAAGTAGTTTCAGTTTCTTGGGAAGTCCAACATAAATTTCACAACTAGCTATTAGCCAGTGAAATAAAAACCTACTTCACCAAAAAATACCTTTACACAAATGGTTATTGTAGTTTTATTCTTAAATGGCCTCCAAAATGGTAACCATCCAAATTTCTTTTATTTGGTTAATGGTGAAAAAATGTTGGTCCACTCCTCAGTGATTAAAAAAAAGAATGACTAAGATACCTGCAGTGCTGATTGCCAAAGGTATTATTCTGAGGCAAATATTCCAGATCCAAAAGGAGACATAATGTAGATGCCACGTACAAGATATTCTGCAAAAGGCAAAACTATGTACGGAAAAGAAATCAGGGCTGCCAGTGGCTTTACTACAGGGACAAGAGGAATTTGGAAGGTGACAGACATCTTCTATGTCCTGATTGAAGTGGTAGTTACATCTCTGGACATGTTTACCAAAACTCACTGAATTCCACACTTTAAAGAGAAGAATTTTCCATACACAATCATACCTCAAAACCCTAATTCAAAGAAATTAAGTTAAATGGAAAGTCTATTGCTTGAGGTCATGATCTGAGATTGACTCTTGGATGTTTTGGTTCTGCAAAAATTGGCTCTTAATTCACCTGTGTTGGTTGCTCAGTTGCTTACCATCAGAAGAGCCAGAGTTGTTCCATGATCAGTTCTTATCCAACCCTGTTCCATGACAGTGGTGTCCCCGCAGTCCAGCTGTTACAGAAAATAGTTCTGAGTTAAGATGGAAAATAAGCAACGTGTGCGCACATCTGCCCCCACACTCCTGTTCATCCTTCAGAGAAAATAGGACTCAGAGACGCCCCAGCAAGGAAAGGCCTTGCTCTCATCACAAACCGGTTTCACTCTATGCCTGCTCTGCCAGGCAGACTCTAAAGTGTCCCAAATCATCCTCATCTCCTGGTCTTTGCATTGTGCAATTCCCTCCCTTTCAGTGTGTGACTGACCTCTAGTGAACAAACCATAGCAAAGGCTGTCATTTCCAAGGTAGGTCACATGATCTGGTGACTTCCTTCTTGCTGTGAGACTGTGGGCACCTTGGTTTGTGTGCTTTTAGAAAGTCAGCTGGAGATTGGAGCAGGTGACCTTGGGGACTAACACGACAAGGAAGAGAGGTGACCTCCAGCCAACACAGCAAAGAACTGAAACTGTGAGGTCAACAAACGTGGGAGCTGACCTCTGCCAACAGTCACGGAGCAGGGAAGCAGATCCCTCCCCAGACAAACCTTCAGATGAGGCCCCAGCCTGCCTGACACCTTGGCTGCAGTTTGTGAGGGCCCCTAAGCAGCAGAAATAGTCAAGCTGCACCTACAATCCCCACTTGGAAACTGAGATGTAGTAGGTGCTGTTTTATTTATTTATTTTTTATTATTTATATATAAATTTCACAACATTGTAATCTCAGGGATTTGTCCCCACCTCACCCTCCCCTCCCTTCCCCCCCTTTCCCTCCTGCTCAAAGTTGTGCACTTCAGTTTGGTGCTTAGCTTGTTTTGACTTTTCCTCAAGTCTTTTGTTGTTGTTGTTGTTGTTGTTGTTGTTGTTGTTTTTCACTATATCCCATATATTAGTGAAACCATTTGGTTTCTGTATTTTTCTTCCTGACTTGTTTCTGCTAATATGATTTCTTCTAAATACATCCATGTTGTTATGAAATCGTCGAATTTGTCATTTTTAATTGATGAGTAATATTCCACCGTGTATATATACTACATTTTTTCATCCAGTCATCTGTCTTGGGGCATTTAGGTTGTTTCCATGACCTTGCAATTATAAATTGTGCTGTAGTAAACATCCGGGCACAGGTGTCCTTTTGTACCCACATTGAGGTCTCTTTTGGGTAGATTCTAAAAAAAGCAATTGCTGGGTCAAATGGTAGTTCCATTTTCACTAACTTGAGGGTCCTCCACACCACTTTCCATAGTGGTTGGACTAGTTTACATTCCCACCAGCAGTGTAGTAGTGTTCCTTTCTCTCCACATCCTCACCAGCAATTCTTGTAGCCCATTCTTTGAATGTGGGCCATTCTCCACTATATGCTGATGACATGATTCTCTATATAGAAAACCCAAAAAAAATTCACAAAAAAATTACTTGAAATAATAGACCAGTTCAGTAAGATAGCTGGGTACAAAATCAACACACAGAAGTCAGTGACTTTCCTATATGCAAAAAGTCAAACAGAGGAAGAAGAAATCAGAAAAACCATCCCATTTACCATCGCACCAAAAAAATTAAATACTTGGGAATAAACCTAACAAAAAATGTTAAAGAATTATACAAAGAAAATTTTAAAACGCTCCTAAAAGAGATAGAAGAAGACATAAGGAAATGGAAAGACATACCTTGTTCATGGATTGGAAGAATTAATATTATCAAAATGACCATCCTACCAAAGGCAATCTACAGATTCAATGCAATCCCAATAAAAATCCCAATGACATTTTTTAAAGAGATAGAACAAAAATTACCGAAATTCATATGGAATAACAAAAGACCCCATATATCAAAAAGCCTCCTGATCAGAAAAAAAGAAAATGGAGGTATTACAATTCCAAACTTCAAACTATACTACAAAGCCATAATAATTAGAACAGCATGGTATTGGTACAAAAACAGACAGTCAGACTAATGGAACAGAATTGATTGCCCTGAAATAAAACCACACATATAGAGTCAACTAATTTTCGACAAAGGTGTGAAAAAGTTACCTTGGAACAAAGAAAGTCTCTTCAATAAATGTTGCTAGGAAAATTGGACTAAGACATGCAAAAAAATGGACCAAAAAAACTTCCTTAATCCATGTACAAAAATCAACTCAAAATGGATAAGAGACTTAGAGGTCAGACCTGAAACCATAGCATACATTGAGGAAAACTTGGGCAAAACTCTCCATGAACTACAGTTCAGAAATCCCTTTCTGGAAACATCTACAGATGGCAAAAAAATGAAGGAAAACATAAACAGATGGGACTACATCAAACTAAAAAGCTTCTGTACAGCAAAAGAGACAA
>PVHY01026341.1:0-17369 GCA_004024945.1 Uropsilus gracilis
GGGGGGGGGGGGGGGGGTGGGGGGGAGGATGTGGGAGGGGGTCGTAGGCAGAGCCCTCCATGCTCATGTATTCCTTTACTGAACACATAATCTGTGCCAAAGTCGTGCCAGACACTTGGCTCATTTAGGATCTGGTTAGGAAAACAGAAAGCATTTCTGTATCACACAGCAGGAATTTAATACATAGTTGATGATGGAGAGGAGAGGTCAATTAGCACCATTTAAAAATTAGACCCAGCAGGAAGTCACTACACCCCCAGGAAGGGAAGGATACTGTGAAAGATACCAGATTCCTGAAACCAGAGTTGTTCAGCAGAGCTAGTCTCCAGAGAAATTCGGTTTTTGCCCCCCCCATCCCCACCCCCCATCCCTCGAAATCTGGATTCACAGAGGGCTCACTGGCAGGATGTATGCCAGAGATATTGCCCCAAGCAGAGAAAAAGGTGAGGATTGCCCTTCTTCTCTCCTCCATCCTCAGTCACCTACCAATGCCTCTTACTGGCCAAACCCGGTGAAATGACAGTTCACCAGGACAGCACAGTCTGCAAGAGACAGTCGACAAGGTTAGATTTTGAGGGTACACAGTCCAATGAGCGGCACAGGGGTAGAAACTTCACCAAGAAGGGGCCTTTTATATGGATGGGTTTCAATGCATGAATAGGAGCTTTCCAAGCAGGAAAGAGAAAAGATAGAGGAAAGAAAAAGTTCAAAGGCGAAAGCTGTGCCTTATTCGACTAAAGCAAGCCATTCTGCTTAGCTGCCAGGGAGAACATATGAGCAGAGGCAACAAGAAATTGGGGACAACATTGAAGGCTGAGCTCACGGAGGTGGCTTTTCTAGTGTAGCTGTAGGTAATACTGCCCGTTTTATCCTGTAAGCAATGGGGAGTTTCAGTCATGAACAACTCGTTCATTAAGAGGAGGGATCACAGGTTGGGAAGAGAGTCAGTGAGGAATCTTCACAATCACTGGTTGAGTGGTAATTCAGCCTGAACTAGGACTGTTTCCATAGAGACTGGAAAGGGAGGGCAGATTTAAAAGAATTTTAGGCTATAGGTTGACTGGCAGAAAGAGAAACAAAGTCTGATACTTGGAGTATTGTCTGGGCTGTCACCCTACCTTCTCCTTCCTCTAGGCTCACCTGTGGGCGGGGCTCCCACTTATTTCCTCATATCTAGTTTCCCTTTTTTTCTATTGTAGAACTTCCAGTGTTTAGCTGGACAAAGTACCTGTCAGCATAGAATGAAGCCTACATTTCCCAGCACCCCTTGCAGCTAGTTGGCCATGTGATGAAGTTCCAGCTAATGGGAAGTAAGTAGAAGTGCCATGTGATTATTTCTTCCATAAAGGTAGCTGGCTGTGTCCTTTGACTTCCTCTAGGCAGGACCTGTGTCCCTCAGGACTTGATGGAGTAGACTTGTAAGTAAGGGGGGGAGAGAGAAAGAGAGAGAGAGAGAGAGAGAGAGAGAGAGAGAGAGAGAGAGAGACCTACTTGTTTCAGCCACTGTTACTTTGAATTTGTCATAAACAACCTCACTCCTGAATGATACAAGACTCTACCTCTTGGTGATAATTTAAATATCTTATCTCATATATTCCTCAAAAATCCAATGACATAGATAATGTTAATATACCCAATTTATAGCTGTGGAGTCTGAGGCTGAGTGAGGCTGAGTCACTTATCCAAGGTCACACAGTGAGCTGGTAGTCCAGGTGAGTCTGACCTCTGGAAGTTTAACTCCAACTCTCACATCTTGTTCATCTTCCCAGCTGCTTCAGTCATCTTGACACATTCTTCCAGCCAGAACAATGGCCTCAGTAAGAAGGAAATAATAATGATACTGAGGTTTATTCTATTGTAGAATGGAACAATTTCCCATTATTTCTGCCAACAAATTAGTCTTAATGGCACTGTGGCATCATTAGACGGCATTTAGGAAAATGTAGAAATCCAAAATGTCAAGGATATAATTTGATCAACAAAATATCTGAAAGAGAAAAAAAATTAGTAGATGTTTACACACACATACACACACACACACACACACACACACACATATAAAACCACTGGGCTGAATTTTATAATCTGTCCTAACTCTGTCTTTGTAAAAGGCAAATTCCACCTTGGTGGCTTGGGCTCTGCCTCACTGAGCAGTTGCTGGGCTTCTGGTGACACTTCCAGCTGAATTTGCTCCCTGCTGTCAGCTGGAGGGAGGGTTATTTCAAGAGAGATAAAAGGGTGATTTGGGTTATTTCCCTCTTCCACTCTTGCCCCTCCACAGTCTAATCAGCAGAGAGCAACCAGATGAGGCTGTCACAACCCAGATCAAATCATGCCATCCCTCTGCTCAAAAACTGCAGGCAGTATCTCATTCTATTTAGAATAAAAATCCAAGCCTTCATCATTGCCTCCTAGGCCCTGCATGATCTGGTCCTTGCCCATTTCTCTGGTCTCATGGCCAAATCTCTACCCTTTGCTTATGATGCTCTGACAACAACACACTAGGATGCTCCCACCTCCGGGCCTTTGCACTGGCTGCTCCCTCGCCTAGAATGCTCCTCCCCTTCCCAGATATCCACATGACCCTCCCTCTCACTCATCCAGCTCTCTGCTGAGCCTCAGAGGCCTTCACTGCCACCACAAAACAGCATCCTTTGTTGCTATTTACCTTCCTGTTCTGTCTTTTCTCACTGAGTTGTTCCCTGTCTGCTAGGACACAGTAAATATCTGTGTGTATATTTTTTTTGTCGTATTTCTTAAGAGGCATGTAAGTTCATAAGGATGGGGATGGAACCTGGTTTGTGCCTAGAACAATGCTGACATAGGGTAGGTCTTTGTAAATATTTACTGGAGGAAGAGAAAGAGGAAGGGAGGATGGCCAGCGCTTGCAGAGGAAAGCACCAGAGAAGCTGTAGAATAAATTCCTCTTAAAGGCCAAACAAAATGAAATTCAGCAAGAGGGACTGGAGTCAGACAAAGGAGGTGCTTTCAATAGTGAGAGAAAGAAAGTACGAGAGCTGCGTGTAGGGAGGCTGGAAGCCGGCTCTCAGAGCCAGGGGCAGTATGAGGGGGCATCTGGCTTTGCTAGGCTGTGGGGAGAGCCCTGCCAGCCTAGCTTTCTAGTTTTCCTTCTTCCAGCCTTGCCCTGGAAGCAACTAGAAAAGAGGAGTCCTGGGGCTTGGGGAGGGGAGTGGGAAGAGGAGGTAGTTCTTTTCTCTCAATCTCCCCCCAAAGTTACAGAAGAAATCTCGAGTAGTGAATCATCCCTCTTTACAATCAGGCAGTTATTTAAAAGGGAAAAAGGAAAAGAGACACAGAGAAAGAGAGAACTCGGGCGATCTTTCCCAAATTCCCAGCAATCAGCCACTGAGATGTGTCTAATCTCACGATGAGCCGCTCTCCTGATTGAGGGAGCTAATTGCAGGGCTGACACAGCTTCCCGGGAAAGCACTTGCAGACAAAAATGCCAAGTACTGCCACCACCAACAAAAATACACCCAGCACACTCCTAGTGACTCAAGACCCAAGAGGCTATGCTGGTGGAGACCAGCACCCGCCCCCCCTCCCCCCAGAGGAGGATGCTCTGAAGCCAGCCAAACCCCCAAGGGATGCCTGGGGGAGAAGTTGGCTGAATGCAGCAACAGCAAGTCCACAGAAGCCGAGGCACAAATGGCCGATAAACCCAAGACGGAAGTGCAGCCTCACCAGTAAACAAGGAACTGCCAGTCTCAGAAACCCTGACACCATTTTTGTGGGTCAAAATAGAATAGGTTTTTTAAAAAATGTAGTTAGCCTGGACCTGCAGGGAGGCAAAAGCAGCATTCTGGATGGATGTCTTTGCTGTTGGGAGTTTATCATCAGCTACCGGGGCAGAGCTGGACAGAGGGGGGGTCTATGGGGGGGGGGCTGCTGTGGAACAACAACAAAAAAAAATCCAATGGAAACAAACAAAAAAATCACTCCATTTTTAGAGTGCCAGTCACTGCCCCCACTTCCCATGAATGTCTGTCACCCAGAAATAGGATTTGGACCCTGGGTTCCCATACACCATCTCGGTCCTTGGGCCACAGTCAAGTCTCCTTTTGGGGTCTTCACTCACCCCGAATCTAATCCACTGGCGCAGGAGTGATGAGGGTTGTTTCGCCCCACCTGGCAGCAGAGTTAGAATGTCAGGAAAGGATGACTCTTGGATTCAGGAGATGGTCTCAGTGGCAGCACCATGCCAGCCTGCTAACATTGTATCCACTTCTAGCAAAGAGGTGGTGAGACTGACTTTCTGCTGGGCTGCTGCTGAGAACAGAGATGGATACAATCATTCTGAACTTTCTTCAACCTTCAAAATGTCCTTTCCTTTTGCCCTTCTTGGAATCAGGAGTAGGAAGAAAGGCTTCTGCCACTCCCCATGCCAGGTCTCCCTGCCACTTTACAACTCCCCACTATGCCGCACAAAGAAGTAGCCAGCTGAGAAGTCAGATCGAGGAGGTGATCCGTCCATGACCCTCACCAGGCAGAGTCGCGGTGGATTCAGGGCAGTGTTGCTCAGTGCGCTTGGGACAGTGCGCCCTGTCTCTGCCCTGTAGATGGGCTTGGATCCAAGGAGAGGGGACTACCTGGCCCCATTCAGACTCAAAGCCATGCATTCAACAATGCTTAATTTTATGTCAGCTTGATTGGACTATGGAGAGCCCAGAGATCTGGCTAAACACTTTTTTGGGGGTGTCTCTTAATTTATAACATACAACATTACTTATGTGTATATATATAATAATATAAAACATAGTATATGTAACATAGAAATATACTTGAACATGCATTTATAACATTTACTATGAAATATAACATCTGTAACTACATATACCAAATACAAGACATATAACATAATATATATATATATATATATATATATAACTATATATCATGAAAGACTGGCTCAGGTAGCTACACAGATTGAAAAGGCCCCTGATTTGCAATCTGCAGGCTGGAGATTCAGGAAATCTGATGGTGGAACTTCAGGCCAGAGCATCAAAGACACATAGGACAAGAGAAGACTGATGTCCCCCCTCAAGAAATCAGGAAGGAAGAGCTAAATTCTTCCTTCGCCCATATTTTGTTGCATTTGGGTCCTCAAAAGATGGGATGACGCCCACCCACATTGGGGAGGGTAAACCATTTTACTGAGTACCAGTAGTTTATTCCTTTTTTTCTGCTGCATAATATTCCATTGTGTGAAAGTGACTATATTTATTTGTTCACTTAATTATTAATAAGCATTTATTTATTTCTAGTTTAAGGTTACAATGAATAGAGATGCTATAAATAGTCTTCTGTCTCTTATGGAACCACAGTCACTTGAGCATATATCTAGAAGTGAAATTTCTAAGTCATAAGGTAAGTATATGTTTAACTTCAGTAAAAATAATTTTCCAAAACAGTAACACCATTTTCAAGCAACGTGTGAGAAGTAGATTGCTCCATGTCCTTGTCAACACTTGATACTCTCAGACTTTTTAAATTTACCCATTTGAAGTAAAGTAAGATCTCATGGTGGTTTTGATATGTATTTCTATAATGAGTAATGATGTTGAGCAGCTTTTTATGTGCTTATCACCATCTGTATATCCTATCTGGTGAAGTGCCTTTTCAAATCATTAGCCTGTTTTTCAGTTGAGCACTTTAATTTCTAAGGAAATAACCAGAGAAGCAGACAAAAGTTCACACATGAATATAAATATTCACAGCATTGCTAAACATGTTTAAAAAGAAAGAAAAAAATAAGAAACAACCTAAAGGCTCCACATAGAAAATTAGTTCAGTAAATAATGATACAAACATATATTCACATACTAGGTATTCGTTTAAAATTATGCTTCTGATAAATGTTAACATGAGAACACAGTTATAATGTAATGTTTTGGTAGTGACTTTTAAAACATAAGCATTAAAGGAAAAACCGGAAGGAAAAACACCAAGATGTTACTGCTGGTTATTTCTCAGAGCTAAGATTATGGGTGATCATTATTTTCTTCCTCCACTTTGCTTTGTTTTCCAAATGTCCTACAATGAGTATATAGTACTTTTATAATCAGAAACCCAATAAACATTATTTTTTAAACTGCTAAGACTATTAAGTTCAACTGAAATGCAGCATTACAAACAAACCATCGCCTGCACAGAACTAGTCCTTTGACTTTGGGCACAATTTTCTAAGCCTGAATACCCTACAAACACATTCTCAAGAAGAAATTGTTTTGTTTACTCCACATGCTGTAAAGGTAGCTTTGTGTCTACGTTCCAATTAGGTCTCTATCAGAGGATGCCAGTGTATTGCTTGGATTTGAAAAGCCCTAAATGGGGCTCAGTAATGGGGCATTTAGGAGCAAGCATATTCATCTGCAAATGGACATATTTCTGATGGTAGGCAAAGGAGAGAGAGGCCGCAAGCTCCATGAGGGGACAGCCCTCTCTGCCTGGGCTATTCTCTGCTGTGTTTCCAGGGCCTCCTGGCCTGGGACTTGGGCTCCGTAAATATTTGCTGGGTGAATGAATTTAACGCTAATGTACTGATTTTCCCTTATAAACAAGGCAGACCTTGTCTATACAAAGGAGCATTTTCCCCCACAAAGACATCCCCTCGGGAGCCTATAAATAGTTCTTACAATAGCACTCCCATGGCATAGAACATTAGACATTTCTTTTATAGAATTGCTGCCAGAGTCTATGATATATTTCTCTGAATAGTTTCAGGATGGCCAATCAGGATGAGTATGAGGAAGACCTCCTGGAAGGGGTGTTGGTGGAAAGGCAGGATGCGGGTGCCATCTTTCCCTCTTGGGCATGCAGGAGACCCCATTACAAAGAGCCTGAGCTGAACACAGCAGACCTGCAGTCTTGCCTCCTCCAGGCTTCTGCACACCCCCCTGCCACCTGACTGACCCTCCTACGGCGCATTCGCATCCTGTCACTTGCCTGCTTTCCAAACCTTTGATGGCTTCAGAGTAGAGGCCAAGCCTCCCAGGCTGACTTTTATGGCCTCCATCTGTTCCAGCCTCATCTCCTGTGACTCCCCTGTGTGGCCCTTCCAGGGGTCTTCCCCGAGACTCCCTGCAGGTTCCCACCCAGCCTCCAAGCTGGCCTGTTGACCTCCAACAGGCCAACAGCATAGCGTTGGAAAGCGTGGCACCCCAGAAGGAGGGGCATCCGCAGCCCCATCACACTAGCTCTCAGGCAGGAACATAAAACAATATTCTAATGAAGCCATGGCGCTCTGGACCAGTGGTTTTCAACCCTGCCTACACATTAACATCACCCGGGACGCTGTGACCAAGTGGCCAGCTGGCCACCAAGATTTATGATTTCCTCCTAATGCAGCTAGCAAGTGGCTGCCCTGCCAAGAATTAGATTTCCCAATTTTCCTGAGCAGAGATAGGACATGGACTGAGCCAGGCCCTGAAATATGAGGGAAATGGGGGGCATCACTGCTAGAGCTGACCCATAAAACCCTCCCAAGCTATCCTCCACTCTCTCCTCCTACCTGCTAATCAGGTAAGGACCAGGTGACCTTCAAATTGGGTTTTGATGACAGCCTCCAGTGGCTGGGTCCTGTAAGGCTGAGTGGCCACCCCCGGGTAGAATGGACTGCCCAGGAGTAAGAAATCCCTCTCCCTCCCTCAGTTGTTAGGATTTATAGGTTTGTCCGTTACAGTGACAAAGGTTACCTCAATTACTAGAGGCTTTTTTGAGAAGTTACACTCTTAAGCCTCAGTCCCAGGCTCTCGATTAGTTGGTCTGGGGTGGAACCGGGCTCTGGTGCATCTTAAAGGGCCCCTGGGTGATTCCGAGGTCAAGCTTGAGAACCAGGCCACATTTAGGCTCAGAAGTAGCGTAGATGTCCCGTAATTCAGTCAACAAGTCACGAAGCCTCAGTCTGGATAGGTGCTCTGCCTCTCGCTGGGACTCTGCCCCTAATGCTGACAGAGACAAAGTCTTTCTCGCCAAGGCTGGGCATGGAATCCTGAGCCACGGAAAGGCCAGCGGAGATCCACCTTTGATCCTTCTTTGATCCATGGGGCTTGGCTTTGTCCCATTGGTTCCTGAATGAGTTCCACTCTCTCCCCACCTCCGTCCCCTGAAGCCCTGGGTAAGGGTGCAGAGGACAGAGTGTGTAATTTCCTGCAGCTGGAGAATGGCTGAAGACTTTCTTGGGGTGACCTGTGATACTACCCAAAAAGAAGCTAGAGCCCCCACACAGATGTCACACCAATGTCACACCAGACATTGGCTGACCCCTCCTCTTGGGCAGCCAGTCCTCAGGCAGGCAACAAGGACACAGAGATGACTAGGATGTGGGCCTTGCTCCCAAAGAGTACACTGTCCTTTGCAAACACAAGCTATGTTACTGGGATGGAGATAGGGGCCGCCCAGAGCCAGCCTGGTTCCCTGTAGAAAGAACACTGACCTCAGAGTCAGAGACCCAGCCCTTAATACTGTCCCCAGGATTTCCTTCAAACAACTTCAACAGTGTGACACTAGAAGGCACTGTGCCATCCTAAGTAGGGAAGTGATTAACTCCAAGAGAGGACTAGAGGAGGCCCTGAGGGGGATTAATAACTGAGTTGGATCTTGAAGGAAAAACAAGAGTTAACTGGACAGACAAGAGGTACAGACAATACAGGCAGAAGTCATGGAGGCCAACGAGTGCAGAGAAGGTTCTAGAAATGTTTGCTCTGGTTGGAAAGAAGGGGAAAAGGAGGATAGGGCAGGAGACAACGCTGACCTGGTTTGTGCAGTGGTATGAGTTGCCTTCAGTTGGCTCTCGGGACCCTCACAAAGGGAGTTGTGGTTATAAAGGGGTTGGGGTGGAGGAGGGCAATTGGAAGGAGAAAGGCAGCAGGTGGTGGGGAGATGAGCTGGGGGCTATCAGTCATTCAGACAGAGGTGGTGAAAGCAAGTTGATAGGGAAAGGTGGCACCCTAAATTCTACTGGGCTTCCTTCCCAGTGGACAGCGGAGCAGCTTGGAGAGTGTGGGAGCTGCAGTGGAACCTACACCGGCCTGGAATCCAGTCCAGCTGTATCCTCCATCCAAAACGCTCTTCCTTGGCCTCATGAGTATCACCTTTGTTTTGGCTCAAGCACCACCTCCCGGAGAGGCTGTCCCAGACGGTCAAAGCAGGGCTCACACGCTCTGTGGTTGCCTTTGTTGTAATTTCATGATCAGTGACCTTATTGTTTATTCCTTTGCTCCCTTGTTTACAATAAACTCTGAGAGGACAGTCACCCCACTGTCCTGTTTACTGTGACTCCCCAGCTCCCGAGTGCAGCATTTGTACACAGTAGGTGCTTTCGGTCTACTGCCTTACCACCCTGAACGCCCCCATCTTGTCTACACAGAGGTGCTTTCAATCTCTGGCCTCCGTTGCATGCCTCTTCCTGGGATCGTGCTCTCTGCCACCCTGTCTTTGGGGGTGGGTATATTTCCTGTCTTTTCATTCAACTTTGCCTCCTGAACTGCAGCAGAATCAGGTGAACGTAGAGGTGTGCCAGCTCCAAAGCCAGGCCTCTAGAGGCCTGTGTATCTCCGCCAGCTCCCTTCCTGCCACCACCAAGAAAAAGCTGTACCCTGGCTACCCCATCTTGGGAAGAAGAGGAGCAGAAAGACACGCAGCAGAACTCAGCCCAGCCCAGCGGACCCACAAAGCTGTGAACACAAACAACTGATCCAAAGCACCAGGTCTGGGGGTGGTTTGCTACATAATATTTTTTTCTACTGTAAAATAAAGGGGCCCTCTTGGCTGGCGTCAGCATCTCCTGTCAAGGATGCTGGTTTTCCTTTAACCGCAAGGTACCCACTTCCCAGCCCTGCCTTCCCCACCCTTCGTGGAGAGCTCTGCCTCTGCCTGTGCCTCATGAATAACCACGCACTCCACACGGCCAGGTTCACGGCTCCTGAGAGTCCTGCTTTCAAGGCTGCCTCTTTGCTCCCACCAGGCTCAGGCTGCCTGACCGAGGCCCGGGGGCATGAACAGCTAAAAACCCTCCCTGGGTTCTGATGTGCAAATCCAAGAGCTGCAGGCAGCCTCAGGAAGAAGCCCATCTTGCCAAGAGGGCTGGCCCCACAACCCCTTGTGTCAGGGGAGGGTGATGGGGCTGCATTTGGGATATGAGGGGCTCCTCAGAGTGGGGTGCGGGGCAGGAGCAAATTAAGACCTTAAATCATGGACTTTTAGGCCTGGAGGAAACCCCACAGACTGTTTAGAACCAACCATCACCATCACCTCACATATGGGGAAACTGAGGCACAAGAGACTAAAATGACTTACCCAAGTCAAAGATTTCCTGGCCATGATTCCTGACTCCCAATCCAGCGCGCATCCCACTGCCCCCTGCTGGTCACACGTGGAAGAGTGCAGTCCTACTAACTAACACACTCCAGGCAGAGGACCCCAACAACTGGGCAGGTTCTGTACTGAGGTGGTGAGGGGTGGGCATCTATTGGACATCAGATCCTGGCCAGGACCTATGCTGGGTGAGTCACTGGATGCCAGACCATGGGTTGGTTGAACACCTACTGTGTGCAGGGTGCCTCACCTACCCCCTGGCAGCTAGCAGAATGGGCCGCTTCTCCTGTCACGTTGCACTCTGGGCCTCTGTTCACACCCCACGTGCCTGTGCCATCTCTCTGCCTCTCTTAATATTTTGTTGTCGTCCTGCTGTTCTCCAGGGGCCCCTACAGTCGTTCCCTTATTCTCTCACTTTCTTCTTTCTCTGCCTTTGTTTTTCCAACCCTCCCTCTGCCTCTGCCTCTTTCTGTGTCTCTGCCTCTCTCCTGCCTTCTGTGTGTATGTCTCTCAGCCTCCCCTCCTCTCTCGTCATGCCTCCCCTCCCCCTCTGCCCAGGGCTCTAACCAGACCCCTTTGCTCTTCCAGGTTGCACAGTCTTTCTCTCTCTTGCTCCTTCTTTCATTTTCTTTTTCTTCCATGTCTCTCCATTTCTGTGATCCTACCACTCCCCGTGTCTCTGTCCCTTTCTCCCCACGTGTGTCCCCACCCCAGTTTCTGTCCAGCACCTCCCCTCCCTGGGCCCTGTTCTCTGCCAGCTACAATTACCAGTGCTTCTGCTGAAGTAGTCCAGCTCTTTTCTCCGTGATGGGTAACAAGAGGCTGTGTGTTTGCAGCCACTGCCTGGAAATACTGAATTCCTTTTCAGCAAAGAAAGACAAGCACCCTCTCGGTTTATAAATATTAATTATAGGCACCGGGTAATGAGAGAACAGGGTGGCTTTGCCTGTGATCTCTGATTGTTTGACTAATCCTGGAGACAGTTTAAACAAGACTGTGGTTACCTGACGGGAAGGGGAATTAGGGCACCATGATCATCCAGACAGATCCACTTAGGAAATCGGCAAGAGATGAGGACTCGCCGAGAACACATGGAGAGTGACCTCAGGCCGAGTCTCTACCCTCTCTGGGCCTCAGTTTCTCCTCTTATACTAGGAAGCCCTTTCAGCTCTGACCTGCATGATGTGAAGATCCCACTCTGGGAGTTTCGGAGCCTATGTCAAGCAGGGATCATGGACCTAAAAGGGAAGACCCTGTGCAGACCAACAGGACCCGAGAGCGATGGAGTGATCCCTGGCTTCCCTGCCCTTTGGGGAGAACATGGGTCCATCACGGTAAGAAGGAACCAGGCTGGAGACCAAATCTTGAGCCAGAACTGCCTTTCCAGCTTCCCCACTGGCTGAGCTGGAAACTTCCAGATGCCTCAGCTCTATTTTCTGCAAAATGGGAGTGAGAAGGAGGAACTTTATGCAGGGCTTCTCGAAGCCAGAGTTAAAAGTCGATCTAAATTCAATCTGAGACATCCCAGATGGGCCATGTCTGCCAGAGGCCATTTCAACAATTGCCCTATCTCCGAGCTCACGTCTCAATTCAATAGTTATTGACATTGTTATGTGCAAAGCAGAGAAGCGATTCCTGATGCTAGGCCAGGAAGATCTGACAGAAGGAGAGAGCAGTGTCTGGAACGGGGCATGCATCTCTGCAAAGTCCAGCTCCAGGTCCCCTTGCTGAGGAAAAGTGGGCTCTTTCTTCTAGAATATAGGTTTTCTAAAACCCCCTCTCCTACGGGGGAGCCTTACTCCATAAAACACTTAGTCATTTACCATCTCTTGGGAACACAGGTCAGCCTGCAAGAGAGTCACCATGAAATATGTGCATCCTGGCTGCCAGGAGCAGAAGCCACGAGGAGGCGTCCTGGTATCTTGCAACAAGGGAGGGGGGGACCTGGGAGTCAGACCCTGGTCTCCACCCCACATCCAGCTGAGGGTGATCACTGGGCTCCCAGCCCATCAGCAGCCTCTGAAAGGATGCAGCAGCCCACCAACCCCCTCGAAGACTGGCATTGCCTCTCCCCCCCTGCCAGGCGCCTTCCCATCATTGCAGCAGCTCAGGCCTCAGGTAGATGCCCAGGAAGCAGGAGAGAATGTCTTTAGAGTCCCAGTCAGGCTTCCACCAGCAACTCCCTGCCTCCTAGTTGTGAGGTTAGATTATTTTAGAATAGGTTATTCAGATTAGGTTAGATGATTTGCCTCACCGTCCTTTCACTAGCTAAAAGGGCAAGTACTTAAATTCAAAACCTGGCTCCCTGACTTGTGTGCGAGGCAAGGGCAAATTACTTAGCTTCTCGGTGCCTCAGTTTTCCAACCCATAAAATGGGTAGATACTCTATAAGCGTTGGCTAGTATTATAACAGCTACCTCCTCTGTTAGGCCTCTTTCCAGAGCCTCTGCTGGCAATTTATTCAAATTTACCTGAAAGCAAACAAGGAGGGAACCTCAGCTGTTCTGGTAACTGTAGTTAGGGGGGAGGCTGGGAGGGGCAGAGCCAGAGGCCAATGGGTGCTCCCTCCACCACTCTCCAGTTGCCCCAGTCCCTCATCTGTGGACCAGTCCTGCAGGATCCACCCTGGCTAGCCCAGAATGAAAGTCTAGGGCTTTGCCTTGAAGCACGGAGGGTCTTGTATTAAGCAACAAACTCCTGCAGAACTGGAAGAGGCTGGGTGGGAGGTAAACTTGCTTAAGAAACCCACGTTCTGAGCGTCCCAGCTGCCCCCTCCTCTCCCCATTGGTCCCAGGACTGACTAAGTGTTTCTCTAGAATCATTTTAACTCCAAGTGCAAAGTGGCAGGCAGCGCAGACCAGGGAGAGCTGGGCCAGGCCGCACAGGAATCAGAGTCCCTGGGTTTGTGGCCAGGGAGGCTGGTAGCAGGAAGATCTCAGCTCCTGCTCTCTCTTGCTCAGACTCTCTCCTCCCGCCTCCCCCAGCTCCACAGTGCCTGCCTTCTCAAAGCCTTCACTAGGCAGGCTCACCCGGACCCCAGGCCAGCACCTCCAGAGGAGTCCAGCCTGACTCCAGGCCCCAGAGAGGACCCATTCTCAGGCTGGTCTGCTTGAGGCGCCGCCCTCCTCCCCCAGGTCTCCCAACATCTCTCCCTAGAAGTCCAAGCATCAGCAAAATCCATGAAGCCGCTCCCTCACATCTGTGCTCCCCCCTCCTCTCTCCTTCCGGCCCTCCCTCCTCCCCACTGCACCAGACAGAGAGGAAAACTACTTCTGCCTGCAACCAACGCCCTCACAGCTCCCCCTAAAGATTTCCAAGAAAAAAATCTCCCTATGGATTCAAACGGAGGCCGTGAGCTCTGCACCGTCGTTCACATTTTCCACCTGAATTCACCCATCTGCACGTTCGTTGAACTTTCCGGTCACCAGCTTTGCCATCTGGGATCAGCATCTTGACCCCTGAGCCTCAGTTTCCTCACCTGTAGAATGTAGAGATAACTGAATCACAGAGTGAGTGGGGAGCTGTGAGAAGATGCACCTAGAGTGTCTAGCTGTGTGCTTGGTGCGCGGAGAGTGAGCCATTCATGGTAACTTACTATATATTTATTTTCATTCACTGAATATACGTTGCGTGCCAAGTCTCGGAGCCACAGATGAACACAGCCAGCACCGCTGCTCTGAGAGAAGCGTAGAGGGCTATTGACAGATAAACAAAAACAGAATATGGCAGCATGGGCTGGCATGAGAGAAGAATGTGCAATTACAGGGAGGTGTCAAGAGGGAAGACCTAGGCGTTGGGGGGCGAGAGGGGTCTGGGAGACAGGCTTGCACAGATGACTTGACATGCTAATGACTAAGTTCACCAGGTAGTGAGAGAGAAATGACATTGTAGGCCTGTGAAACTAGACCGGCCCAGAGACTCCAAGGCAAGAAAGGGCATTTCAAGCCAAGAGACCCAGAGATGAGGCAGAGCAGGCGTGGTGGCCGGCCAGGCTGCAGAAGGACCCCACGCTACAGTCCAGTCTAGGCTCACCTAATGCTCCCCAAGGTGGTGGTGGGGGAAGGGATTCTCTAGCAGGAGAGCGACCTGATCACACTTGAGTCTTAAGCTGTGCTCACATCCAAGCCTGCAGAGTTTACATAACTTTTCCTTTTCTTCTCGAGCATTTATCGAGCCTAGAAATTTTAGAGCAAGCACTTTCCCTTATTTCTATTCAACCTGAAAGCGGCAGTCGAATCCAACTTGCATCGTTTGAAATGCAGGTGGCCTGCACAACAGTGTTGCTAAAATTACCAAAACTAACCACAGCCAGGGAAGGGCCATTATCGGAAACAGATTTTATTACCATGGAAACCAGCAGATAATGCCAAGTCCAGTCATTTTTATTCTCCGAAAAGAGAGAGCGGTAAGGAGAGAGAAACAGAGAAACGGAGAAAGCAGCAGGAGAGGGAAAGCCAGGCGAAGCAGGGAGAAGGCTGGTGCAGAGGAGAGGAGAGAGCTGGGAGGGAGGGACCTTCAGGAGGGTGGAAGTGGAGGTGCCTCTGGAGCAGCCAGCCAGGCCTCAGCTAACACTGGACCCGGGATTCCAGCCACAGCTGGAATGAGCCAGAAAGGGTTTTGCTGCATGGCTTGCACGGCCGGTCAGAACGTAGAGAAAGATGTCAATTCACCCAGAAAGAGCTGCCTGGGATGTGCTCAAAATCCTGATGGGTTTTACAAACAACACTAGACTGGGGCTCAGAGGACCTGGCTCTGAGTTGCAACCCTGACCAAGTGACTTATGACCTTGAGCAAGGTCACAGCCGTTCTCATGGTCTTGGTTTCTTCACAAGTCCTTAGAGGGACTTCAAGGGGCTGGGGAGACTTGGGGTACACCTTGTGATTGTAGAGGGCTATTGACAGCCCTCTGATGGCACTGATGGCCCTGCGGGCCCCAGGATCTGGTATCAATGTCTCTAGCTCATTCCCGATTTGAAGGTCTTCTTCCACCCACCACCACGCCCCTGGGCTGATGCAGCAGTGGGATGCAGTCCAGGCTATTCCGCCCCCAATGCCCCCCATGCCCAAGGTGGATCATGAGCCAAAATGCAGCCCAAGGCAGATGGGCAGAGAGGCAGCTGGAGAGTCAGGGGCCCTAGGTGGGTGTGTGGCAGAGCTGACATGGGGCATCCCCTGCTTGGCCCAGGGGACAGGAAACCCCAAGGACCTGGGGGAAGAAGTGGGAGCCAGAGCCTCCCAGGTAGGGCAGCCTGCACGTACTCTAGGATCCTGAGGAAGGAAGGACTTGCCGGCTTCCACTGCCAGGCTACACAGCACCAGGAGTTAAAACTCTGCACTTGAACTTGAAACAGTTCTAGAGAAACATTTAATTGGTCCGGGGCCCAGTAGGAGAAGGGGCAGTGGGGACACTCAGAAACATGAGAAGGACAGGTGCACAGATGTCACTGGGATGCAGCCACACAGAGCAGGCCACTGCTGGCATGTGAGACTCGCAGCTCCTAGCCCAGCTTCTGGCCACTCCACTGAGCTGCACTGCCCTCAGTCAGCTTCCTTCTTTGACCCTCAGTTTCCCCATCTATAAAATGGGACGAATCGTAATAACACTCACCTCACAGGGTGGTTGGGAGGGTTTTTTAGAAACCAACAACATCTGAATGGCTCACTTTAGAAAATGAAAGGCACCTGAGGACTCTGGGATGTTATTATCCTATACGAGGAGCCCAGCCTCCCAACGTAACAAGCCACTTCTATAACAAAATGACTTGATGAGACTGTTCTCTTAAAAGGCTGCTCCCCAGCTAACGTTTTCCTATCAGCGTGCCTCTTCTTGCAGCTGCATATTAAATCTTCATCCCATCAGCACTTGACTGAATTTGTAGAAACAAAATGGAAGAGGGAACTCAGGCATGAATTAGCAGTTTAAGACAGGAATGAGATTACGATAAAATCCCCACTCTCTCCATCCATCAAAATGTAATAAGAATAGAAAACTAATGTGAAAATATCAACATGACCTATCGCTTCGAGCTGTCATCGCCATCCTTTATGATCGAGCCTTGCAGGATGCGAGCTTCTATCTGTCCGTGAGCATCCAGCAGGAGACATAAACCATGTCCGAGACGGGCTGCACACTCGGGCGGATCCCTCCTGGGAAAAAGGAAGGGGCCGAATGCTGCGTGGTTCCCCGACTTTGCAAGTCACTGAGCTTGAGAGTGAATCCAAGGCGACTGAGGCTGAAGGGTGTTTGGTTTTCTACGCTGTAGATGGGTGGGGAAGCCCAGCCCTGTGTGAGGAGTGTGGTTCCTGTTCTGGAAGAGGTCCAGGAAAGGGCATTCCCTAGCTCCAAACTCTCCAAAAGTCTCTGCCCCTGGATTGCAGCGGTGTTGCAGCTCCAAGAGCCAGCCGCACACTCTCACTGCTGCCTCGCTGTCTGCGGTCTGCACACCACAGGATGCAGAGAGTGTTCTTGGGGAGGCAGGGGTGGGGGTACTGTCTTGAGCTCTGTATCAGTAGATGAGGCGCCGTGGGGCTTGCTTGAGGACACACGGCAGTAAGGTTAGTCTCCAGCTCTGCTAGATTCCTCGTCCAGTGCCCTTTGTGCTGCGCCCATCGCCCATCGCCCATCACTCAGCTGGGGCTGAGCTGGGGCTGGTGGTCAATGACACATGAGCCATGGTTCTTGACCTCAACAACTTCACAGCCTCATGCCCAACCTGAGCTCATTCTTCCTCTAAGCCCCCACCTCCCCTCTGCTCTGCCCCCCCTTCCTAATGTTCTATCAAAGTACTGAATTTTTTCCCAATTCAGAGAGACTTTGACCATTCTCTTCTCTCCCCCACCCGCTCACTAGTGATGGAACATCCCCCCACCCTTCAAGTCTCACCTGAAATATCACCTCCTCAAGGAAGTCCTCCCAGATATACCTTCTTTCCACTCCTTTCCTCTGCTTCAGGACCCATGGTTAATTCACTGTCACATCCCCTGCAGCACATTTCTCAGTAGCAATTAAATCATTGTCACTAGTTACTATGCAG
>PVHY01026342.1:0-17381 GCA_004024945.1 Uropsilus gracilis
TTTGTACAAGAAGAGGAGAGCGAGAGCGCCATGCTTGCTGGCTGAGTGTTTGTTACACGGGAAGGAGAAACATAGGAACACCTTAATGTTGCTGATAAAAATGATTTTTCCCCAAATTTCTGAATGTTTGACCCAATATTTTCAACTGCCCAGATGTCACACAGCTGTTGGCCTTAGCAACACCTTTGGAAAACACAGTCTCTGCCCAGTGCAGGACTCACTGAGGCTGGCAGCATGGTCTGAACCAGCTGCTCTGTGCGCCTGAGCCCTGGAGACTTGGGCCCTCTCCTCCTGTGAACAACCTGAGGCTTCCTGCGTTTTGTGGAACTGATATTGCAAGTCTTCAGAGGGGAGTCCAGGAGGTTGTGGAGCCTCTGTAGAGAAGGAATCTAGCCCTGAAAGGGAGGGAACCCCAGATAGCATCTGGGGAACAGGAGGGGCTGTGAGTTGAATCTTGTTGTCTACACACTAAGGGAGAGACAGAAAAGAGGAGCCAGTGGTGGGGTAGAACACAAAACACAGGCAGAGAGCCACTGGGGGTCTGGGGGGCTCTCCAGGCCTGTGGCCATCCCAGACCTCCTCCACCCACTTCTGGGAGCAGCCTGCATGTCCTGAGAGCCAAGCAGCAGACCTGATGGCAGTGTGTCTGCCAGCCACCCTAAGGCCCAACAATTCCAGGGTCCCCCACTCCCTGTCATTGTGTCACTGGAATAAAGTCATCAACGACATCATTAAAAGCTCTGTGAGGAATTTACCCCAATTTTACTTGCTTTTATATGTAATTAGTCTACCAAAAAAAGTCATTAACTGCTAAAGGCAACTTTGCTAATAGGACCCTGAACCACTTAACAGTGGGGGTGCCTCCTGAGAACACCATTGGCAAATGAGCTGGTCAGGTATTTTTCCTCCACTAGCCTTTGACCAGCACCCTACAGTGTTCCACCTTCCCCATGACTATGTGGGTCCGGGGGTGTGCATACATGAGGGGGTACACCTGGGCCTGGGAGGAAAGCTAAAAGGTCAGCGCCCTGGGGGAGGGAGAGAGGAGAACACAAAGGAGAACTAGAACTCTCAAGTGGTTCTTTGCTTCCTGATTCCCCTGTTAATTATAAAAAATTCTGGGAAGAGGGTGCCAAGACCTCTGGCATTCTGAGCTGCAAAAGCCCATGATGAACCTGTCCAGATTGGAATCGCTGCAGAGCACCCATCACTGCGAAAGGGTCAGGGAGGGCCTCACCCCAGGAGGGTGGCACAGCTCGGGGCACCAGCATCCTCGCAGACGAGACCCCTTCTCGACCCAGATGTCATTAAGCAACCAGCAACCTTATCAATTAGCAAGATGGAAGCCTTATCAATTGCTTATCAATTAGCAAGATGGAAGCCTTTTCCCCAAAGCAAATGCTTGCTCACACATCAGTTGTGGGGGTGGTTGACATGGCCACTGGGGTCTGCAAGCTCTCTGCGTGAGCAAGGGGGCTACAAACTCTCTGGGTTTCCCTAACGAGACACACTTGCCACATGCCCCCAGCTGAGCTTGAGCTTGGAAGCCTTCCCTGTGCATATCTGAGAGAACAGTACTGGGTTGGCCCAGATGGGAAGAGCCTGTGGGTGTGGCATGTCCACCAGAGAGCAGACACCATGCTCACCCTGCAGCTCTCTCAGAGCTCTGACTCCCAGAGTATAGTCTCCTTCCACCTTTATTTACATACTGAGTGTCAGTGGCTGTGTCCGATGTCCCACAGGCCTGGATTAGCCTCTGCTTTCTTCCTTTGCAGCTACAAAAATATAACAGGTTTTTTTATGCGATCACTTGCAATAGTTCAGTTTTTTTAGACACAAACTTCTGGGGGCTTCCTTAAGTAGGAAATCCTTGAACAACCTGAAATGACAGGCAAGATTTATGGGATTCATTTGGCATGTGCATGTTTCCGGAGCTGAGCTCCCACCACCACCATTGGCTCCTTAAAGTGGATTGTGAATCAGCAAAATGAAAAGCCAATTTTCCTGAGGCCTTACCTTACTCAACTCTGAAATCTCTGCCCAGCAGCTTTCAGGAATGTGTTGTATGTAGCAGGATTACTATAAATTGTAAGAAGTCTTCTGTCATTTCCAGGTAATTCTGTTAGCCTTCCAAACAGTTCAGAAGGTTCAGTTCACACTATCAGTTTAAGCATAGTACTCTGTGACTGTCTCCGAATACATGTTGAATAAAAAAAATGCAGTGCTCCTTTCTCACTTTTATCTGATACCCAGATTGAAGTCCTTCAACTACAAATCTCAGCCACTCACTGTGGGGACGAGCCTGTTATGTGTATAAGAGTGTATGTGTGTCTGTGTGTGTTTAGTGAAAGTGAAATTGGTGCAAATGGGGCAGAAGTCCCCAACCAACAACCCAAAGGAAAAAAGTGGCACTTTCAAAATGCAACTTCTGCCACCAAGATTCTTTCAGATTCTTACTACCTGCCGTAGCAATTGCCAGTCAAATGTTATTTAACAACAGGGTTTTATTAACAAGGAAAATTAACCAGGAAAACAGAAAGTCAAACAAAAAGTCCTTAATGCCACAAGTGGCCAGTTATCTTACCCTAGTCACTATTTTTAGTCCCAAAGTTCCCAAAGATACCTTGTCCAAAATGGTGCCCCTTTTTCCCCTCCAAACCTGAGACAGATACTCTGCAAAATCTAGGCTTTCTTTTTTTGTCTTCTCTTTGCTTCTTCTCTCTCTACTGTCTGAGCTGTTCAGTTTCTCCAAGGCTTTTCACACTGTTTCAACAAATGCTGATGCAAAGTCAACTTTCCAAATCCCTGGCCTATTTCTGGATACCAGCTCACTTTTCCAGGGGACTTCCACCCAGCCTGACCACTTGGACTCCTCTTTACCTGCTTGCCATTCTTGTGTCTCTCCCTTCCTAAAATTCTGTCCCCCAGTCTTACTCCTTTCTTTTTATATCCTTTTTCTTGATCCCCCCATCCCTCCTAAAAACCAGAGCCTCCAATTTCCCTTCACACACCCTCCTGATCCATTTTCTCTTCCCCACCCAGGCCTGGAAATGATAGCCCAGGGTGCAAGTTTCCCATATTCACCAGGGCTGCTCAGTTTGCAACAAAGTACAAGAAGGAAGTACCCTGATCCTGGTTTAATCCATTCTTAAGCTCTGTTTTCCAGACACAGCTAAAGGCAGCAATGCCTACATTTTATGAACAAGTAACACTGCCCCTATGGAGTCATGGCTTCAGAAGGATGGGATAATGAGACCTGGATAACCAGTGTAGGCTCTTATGGATTGAGGCCTTATGCTACCAGCTACAACCTTTCTTAGCATTGTTCCTCCAGGGACCAGCCTCTCTCCTTGAGGATGCTCTGAGGTGTCAAGTGGGCATCTGACTGGCTATCCCTGGTTGTCCCTTGTCCATTCTCCTCCACCAGCAAATGGAGAAAATGGCTCCAGGTACAGCACAGGGAGATGGCAGCTATCTGCCCAGCTGACCACAACCACCAGTCACACTTTAACTTGCACTGAAAATGCTCTTCAGAAATTTCAGTCAAACTGCTCATCTTTGAGATGGGAACTGCAGACACATCTCTCCTGTCCTCTGTTCCGTCACTGGGTTATGGTGTCTCTGTGATGGCTCAGGATGAAGGCACTGTGTGTCTGAGCCTTGACCCACCTGTTTCCCCTTCACCCTCAGCTTTCTCCCTGATCAAAGCCCATTCCCTTCTGCCAGCCTCCAGCTTCAGAGTGAAATCCATGGTGTTTTCATTAAGGCACCAGGTAGTTTTGTTTGAGAAGATTCATAGGCAGCCCTCAGGTTTTCTTCTCGTCCCAGGTTTTCTTCTTGTTCCATCAAGCCAATGCCCCTGCGCCATTCCCGTAACTTAAGTAACTTGAGTTGTCTCCTTCGTAGAAAGGCCTGTCATTTTGAAGGTGGGGAATTGGGTCAGGCATTTGTTGCTGGGTGGAGGATGGAAAGTAAGACTTTTGGTGATAAGGTAGCATGTACAGGTGTTGATTAATACGCCAGTCTGCCCAATACCTATATAGTGTTAAAAGCCAATGTTACGTCAGTAAAATAAATAAAAATTTAAAAGTCTCTGACTAGTGATCTGATCCCTCCCCTTCTAACTGCCAATAAACACTTTTGGAGATGCCTGTTACTCTGTTTTCAGGACATTACCGCTGTTCAGAGGACGGTGGCCAATGAGATGTTGCAGCTGTCTTAATCTTTCAGCACGTGAGCACATAGGGTCTATTGTACTTATGGCCCACTTGTTTATAGATGAGCACAAAGATTTCTTAAAGTTTTTCATGAGTTTTTTTCTTTGCTGTTACTCACCAGCAAGACCTTGGCCCGAAAGGATCCATGACGCTGCCACAGAAAAGGAAGGAGCCACCCATGTTAGCAGAGTGGCTGATGTCGCCACCCATCAGGATGGAGGAGTCTTTCCAAACAGCTTCAGAGATGGAGCTGATCTTTGAAAAAGCCTTGGAAATGTCCTTCACAAAATAAATGTCAAGCAGAGTATTGATTCCTTTTGTGATCTTTTATGGCCTGTCAAGTTTGATAGAACAGAAACCTTTCATTGTAAGTTGTATTGGTGTGATAGAGTTTAGGCATTATTGATGGTGCTACCTTGAAAAACTTTCTGGGAAAGAGGAGCCCCTGCAGTACTCCCTTAAATGTGTGCCTGTGGTTTTTCTTTGAGATTATTTTTTCATTTGAAAGGGGGCCTGGTTCCAAACCCTACCCACCTCACGTATTTATTTATGTTGACAACCAGCAGCATTCATCAGGCTTAGATGACTTTGGGTGCTGGGTTTCCAAGTGCAGCCCTTCCATGTGGTCGTATCCCCATCTACCAACAAATTCAGAATCACCTCAGAGGCAGCATCCAACATCAGCTCCATGGCAACACATCCACAGTAAAAATAGTGTGTACATAAGATCCACAAGGAGCAAGAGTGGAGACAAGGCAACAGAGGATGGGAGGAGGAGGGGGAATGAAAGAAGAAAAGGTGAAAAAAGAAAAAGGAAAAGGAAAGAAAAATATTTGGTGATGGTAGCACACCATGCTGGCATGGTAACCTGCCAGGCTGTATGTTTTTGAAACCTAGGTGGAACTTAATTCTTTTTGATTTTTTAAAAAATTCATAGAGGTTTTTTTTTTAAAAAAAAAACAAAAAACAAAAACTTGATTGCATACACACATATATTTTACATCATTGTCTACCCCAACGTTCTCCCACTACCTTATCACCCATGTACAATTTTATCTTGTGCCCATCCCTCCCCCAATTTTACCCTCCTCCCCTCTCTTGTTCTATGCTTCAGTTCTGTTGCAGTTTTAAATTTTTCTTGACCATTTGTTTGTTTGTTGTCTCTATATCCCTCATATAAATGAAACCATCCTGTATTTCTCTTTTTCTTTCTGGCTTATTTCCGTTAACATGATTCCTTCTAGCTCCATACATGTTGCTGCAAATGATATGTTTATCCTCTTGATTGATGGATAATATTCCATTGTGTACATATACCATTCGACCTATTCGTCTGTTTTGGGACATTTGGGTTGTTTCAATATCCTGGTTATTGTAAATAGTGCTGCAATAAATATCTGAGTATAGGTGTCCTTTTGAATGAGTGTTTTTGTATCCTTTGGGTAGATTCCCAGAAGTGGGATTGCTGGATCGAATGGTAGCTCCGTTTTCAGTATTTGAGGGTCCTCCACACAGCTTTTCATAGAGGCTGCACAAGTCTGCATCCCCACCAGCCATCTAAGAGTGTTAGGTAGAACTGATTCTTGGTGACAGTGTGCGGTGTTTGCATCACACACAAACAGGCAGATCTATGTGTCTTGTTAGGATTTCATTCCAGGACTGAGTAGGAAGTGGAGAAAGAACCTGCAACACTTTTGTTCCAAGTATGATCAGGAAAACCTGAGTCTATGGAAAGAAGTGGGTAAACACACAGTGAGAATCTCAGGTTGTTTAAAGCTGTAGGTTCGTTTACTGAAATTCATGGGGAACTTGAAGACCTGAGCGTTTGGTATCAAACTTACAGTCCCAAGAAACCCCTGAAGAATCTGAAAAACCTTTCTCAACAAGATAAATCTCTCTGGAAAGACTTTCTTCTTATTTTCACGGGCAAGTCTGGTCCTGCCACCAGCTAAATAAAGGAGGGATCAGAACCTGGGCATTTAATAACTCCTGACATTTAAAACTCAAATAATTATTTTTGAGGAAGGGTGAAGAAAGAAGGAATGGAGAACAGAAGAATGCTGCTTAGTTTGTAAAGGTCAGTTTTTTTAAACATCAAATACTTAAGAATATATCACACAAAGAAACCTATTTTCCCAAGTATTCTGAAATTTGTCCTCCTAGCCTCTCTTATGTCTTTCTAGCTTAACTTTGAGTGCAATGTGGTCAATGGTTTTAAAGATACCTTTCATTATTAGGAACCATGATTGTAGTGGTGTTTAAGAATTCAAAGTAGTACATGGAAATTGGCTCAACTCTGGTGTCACTGAACAATAGGGAGTAGTGGGGATGGAGGCAAACTGAACTGCTCTTGCATTGTGGAAATAGCTAGTTGCAAGTTATTTATACAGGCAACTGTATGTTATCACCATGATTCATGTTGTTATAATGTACAAATCTGTTGTCACTTGAACTTTTTTAATAGGAGTGTCAGTCGCCAACCTTCGTTCAACATCTTTGAGATTGGTCCAAGAGTGTTAATCTTGGGCTGATAAGTAATCAGATAAGCACACCGCACTGATAGCTTGGTTTCCTGAGAGCATGAGTGAATTCTGGGGTGTGGGGAAGTATTGTATGTCCCATGGGGCAAACAGCTCTGCAAAGTCCTAAGATCTACATTGAAACCGGTTTTAACTGGCTGTGGTTTGGCTGATGTTTACCTGACCAAAACCAGCTTTCCTTTCAGTTCATTAAATAAGCACTTAATGAGAATCTAGCAGTGTTTTATTTAGGACATGGCACTTACTTGGTGGATAAATGGTAATGATGTCCTACTTGGGAAAGCTGTTCTGATTTCCCAGAAGTCCTTTACTTGAGACACCTGTATCAGTGTGTAGCTATTAAGGTGGAATGTTTTATGTTTGAATATATTTCAACTGTACAGAGATAATCATCTGCTTTCCAAGTGAGACCTGGGCAGAGAGCCCAAGAGGGACCAGCACCTCTCTGGGGAGACTTACTGTCCTGGAAAACAGGGAGAGGAGGGAAGGCGCCATCTGCCAACCCTCAGGTTCCCACTCCCGTTTCGTGCTGTTGATCCCATTACACGGTCTGCATTATTCATGAGTCCATCAATGCTCCTGTGAGTGTGTGTTTTCAGCAGGTGCTGTCTCTGGGGCCAGACTGCTGTCTCAGAGTGTAGTCTTATGGCAGAGAGTGGACCTTGGGTGTTGGAAGCCATGGGTGGGAAAAAGAGGAACAGATGGAAGAGATTGAAAACAATCCAAGACAGTGTCATAGATCAAGGCTTAGTGAACATGTGCTGAGCCATTTATTAGAAGTTCCAGACTCCCTTAAATACCTTGGTAAGGGAATGGTTAAACTGTGGCAGTAAAGAAGGAAAAAACCAGGACCCTGTGGTATGTAGCATGTGTGGTCGGAGGATGGGGGACTCATTAGCAGAAAAACGCCTGTGAGGGAAAACACCTTTATCTTTCAGGGCCATGTCTCTCTGGTGGGACATTCCTTGGAGGTTAGGGGGCTGCTGTCACAGATGAGAGACTTACTGAAGCCATCTCTCATGTGCCAGAGACAAGTGAGAATAGATATAGGTGCTCCTCCATCTAAAGCAGATCTCTATTTTCGGCACCCCACTCCTGGGGTCTGCTGGACCAGGTCTGCGTGGAGTAGTGGACCTTTAGCAAGAGGCATCCTGCTGGGTTGATTGAGCACTAGGAGGCACGGCCCCCTCCAGCCAGCCCCCTCAGAGAGCAGCGTCTAGCTCCACCAGCCCCATGCTGGGACCTTGAAGTAGGGCTCACTGATTGGATGTGTAGAACACACCTGCACTTGGAACCCACTTCTCGCTTCCACATTGTGTGACTTGGGGAAACTGCATTTCCTGGTTGTGTTCTCTTTTAAAACAAGCACCCATTATGGCTGTGCCCCAGGAAACGTGAGCCCGGAGGACTGCAGCTGGCACCTAGCCATGTGTCCTGACTCAGGGCTGAGCAGGTCCCAGGGGAGATGGATGAGGGGGACATGCTGGCTGGGGCTCACCTAGCTCTGCACCTGTGTTCCAGATGATGATTTCCATTGTCTGCACCAAGAGGGAGCTTGGAGCAGCCTGGCTTTTTCCTAGAATCAGCATCCTCAAGGTCCAAAGCTCTGGCAGAGACACATCTCTCCTCATGGTGTAGGGAGAGAAGATAATTTGGGATTTGAGGCCTCACTCCACCAACTTCACTTCTCTTCAGTTGACATATGCAGAGAAAAGTGGAACCTGCTCAGGGCATGGCAAGGTCAGTGAGCTGTGCTGGGGTCTGCTGAGAGACACCGGGGTGCACTGGGGTGTACTGGGGTGCACTAGAGTATGCAGAGCTGGTCACCTGGGGTCACTGGGCATCAGGTCAGGTTCCTAGTCCATGGACAGGCACCAGCTTGCACACCATGTACCCTTTTGTGAACCATTTTGGTGGTTCCAAAGACTTAAAAAACAAAAACAAAAACTGGGTAGAGAAGATTCCTGGGTAGACTCATGACAGTTCTGGTAAAGATACTGATAGCAGGGAGGCCAACAAAGGTGGCCAAGTGCTTCCTGCAAGCCAGTGCCCACCTGACCAGCTCTACTGCCCAAGTAACTGCTCTTGCTGTCACCTGGGGCTGTGGAACCACTCGGCTGGTTGGTGCTTGGGTGGGTGTCGTGACCCAGCCTTCTGCCTGAATACTCGCAACGTGCCTCCCCCCCATCCCTTCTTTCTTAAAACCCCCAAAGCAAGTTTCAGTGACCTGCGGTCTGGGCAGCAATGAGGCTGAGCCGACAGGGGTGGGTGTCCGTTGTGGTCAGGCAGGGTTGGCAGGGCTGCTCCCACAGCCGTTAAAACCCATTCGGCTGTTGCACACCAGAGGGTCTTTCTGGACAGCCCCCTGTCCCAGGCAGAGATGCAGGTAGATGCATGGCCTTTCCACATTCATGTCTCAGGTGGTTGGGGCTGTGGCCCTGTTGCTGCCGTCAGGGTTCCTGGGAAGTTTCAAGGATACCCTGACTTGCCCTGGTTGGAATAGTGGAAAGCAGAGCCCTCCTCCACACTTGACCAGGAGCCTTGGGTGCTGACCATGTTGGGTGTTGGGGGAGGCTTGGTCATGGAGTGTAATGGGGAAGGGCTGGTCAAGCTGGTTGTGCTGGTCCCTTGGGCTCCCCGCCAGGTGGGGGCCTGACCATTGGACCTCTGCTTGAATCAGAGTCCCACTCAAGACTGAACCCTGTGAGGTTGGGGAAGCCCCATGGGGTGGAAGATCTGTTCAAGCTGATTAGTCACGACTCTGGGGAGCCACCGAGACTGACCATGTAGAGGCCACAGCAAACACCTGGGCAGGGGGCGGGGCGGACTCTACATGGAGTGCTTGCTCCAAGCCTGGCGCTCCAGGGCAGCATCACAGAGCAGGGTGGGAGGGACCTTGAATGAGCCGGACAGCTTCATCTCCCTGGCCCAGAGTGGGCTCTTGGCTGGGGTGATATGCCCATACAGCTTTGGGGTCTGGGGGGCGCAAGCGCATGCTGACACCCTCCACAATTTCAGCAGCAGCTGCAGCTCAATGAAACTGGGGGGCTCAAAGCTATCGCTGACATTTTATGAAGCACAAATGCCAGTGTCCATCTGTATCCATTGTTTGCAAGAGCTTCGTGTTCTGAAACCACAATATGAAGTGTCAGTGGAGCAGGTGTAACTACCGAGAGCCATACACAGCTGTGGTGATCACGGGCTAGAGGAAGAGTAATGATTAAGGATACAAAGGGGAGCAAAGAGAGACCAGAAGGATCTCATCTGAACCCCGCCAGTGGCACTGGATCTCCCATTCATTTACATCACACAGGCCAGACTCTTCATCAGAAGAGGCAGCTCTGCCTCCAGCACAGCAAACTGGATTGAAACGAACACTTTGGTAGAACTGTTGCTTTTCTACCATTAAAAAAATTGACCTAAAAAAAATTGACCTAATTCAGAAAGTTCATGAATTTGAGAACAAATCATTTCCTTCTCCCCCATGTTGGGCTGTGGCATGTTCCTGCCTGACACTGAACATGGCAGCAGAATGTGCCTGAAGCGTGCAGCTGTGACCTTGCAACCAATGTACATGGCAGCGGGCAGTGCTTATCTAGCATGTTAAATGCTTCATCACTTTAGGTCAGTGGTACTGATGTGTTCCAGCTTTAGTCCTGGTGGCAGGCACACTGACCAGCCTCCTCTGCTGAACCTGCCTTTAGAATTACATGCGCAGGAAATTCTGCAGTTTTCTGGCAGACATGGGTTTTTAAGAATCATCTTGTGTGGAGAAAAACTTTAATTAGTAAAAGGTGACCCCGCTCCTGTATCATCCAAGACAGGCATCAGAGAGGAGAAACCCAGCCTGCGTCCTCCTCCAGCCGGTTTGTCAGCTCCTCTTTTTCCGCCTTTCCCTGTTTTCCCTCCCTGGCTGACTCAGCCCTCATTCATTCCCTTGCTTATCCATTTGCTCATTCAGTCACCCATCAAACCCACATTCAGTCTGGACCACACGGCTGAAGATGTGAAGATACATGACGTAATCCCTGGGCTCAAGAAACTGGACTCAGGAAGACTCTGTGCAGATGTTTAGCACCAAAATTAGTTTCTTGCTTTTTGTTAACACTCTGCTTGAAAGCAGAGTGCAGTGTATTCACTCTGCAGAAGCATCCCTGCTGCTACATGGGATGATGCTGTCTTGGATGCCAAGGCTGTTGCAGGCCTCTCTGAGGGGTCACACGGGGGCCACAGGTGCTTGGAGACTTGGACCCAGGCAGGAAAAGGTGACCAACTGCTCCACCCCTGTGGGCAGTGACACAAGGAGGGATTCTAAGGTCAAAGGCAGATTCAGAGACGGAAGAGACTGACCCTTCAGAACATGGAATTGCCCCAGCTGTGCTGTGCTTAGTAGGTCTGTGAACAATGCTGACCTGCTGTGGGGGGAGGAGGGGTTGTCTGTGCACCTGCTGAAACCGAGTTTCTACGTCATTTTGGAGATGATCCTCCATTCTTGCTAATAAGGAATAATATGATAAAGTTGTCTTGATACAAGTCTGTTCCAGGTTACCCACTAGACTGCCTTGCGAGGAACCCTAATGCTAGTGCTTGGTCAGGGCTTGATTTACAACCTTGGATTGATGACCTTGAAGCTGGTCTTGAAGCTGTCCGCTCTTCTGAGTCCTTGAGAAAATGGTGCAGGCAGCTCCAACCTGTGAATGATGCACTTGGCCCCAGGAAGGGCAGAGGATTTCCGCACAGAGGTTTCCAGAGTCTGACTGGAGGTGCAGGCAGGAGGGGCGGGCTGAACCTGGGAGCCTGGCAACCCTGGCCCAGCCACACGTGGGATTCGGCTGAACTGCCCATCCTGTGGGCATGCCATGCTGCTCTCTGCCTTTGCTGGCACCTCAGCCTTGCTATCCTTCATTTGTAAAGATGTTTTGGTTTTAAGATTGTAGACAAGCTTCATGCATACTTCCCTTGCCTGGATGCCGGTGTGCAGGGACATGGCCCCACTTCTAGGAACGGTAGCCTGGGAGGTTTGGAGTTCTAGCTCCAGGGTCCATCATTCACATTTGGACACCTACTGGTACCCCTTTGTGGCTCTGTTGAAAATCTCCCCTCCATCTCGAGTTTAAATGCATGCGTATTCTCAGCAAAGAACCACCTTCAGCTCATTGTAAAAACCATTTGTAGAATTAATTTTTTAACAGTAGCATGGTTCAGAAGCACAAAGCTGTTACCGGGTACATACTAGGGTTGTTCTCGTCCTGTCACCGTGATCAGTGATCACTGTGTCTTCCCAGCTCCACCCTGCACACACCAGCAAGTGGCACAGGGAGCCAACCCAAGCCTCCTGCCCTGTGGGCTGAAGTCTTTCTGCACCTGCTCTCTACTGGGCCATCGAGCTGCCTGTGCCAAAGACCAAACAGGCCATCTTTTTCTTTTTTCTTTTCCTTTTTACATTTTTTTTTTCAAAATTTTTTACCTGCCAATTTGGCTTTTTCTTTGTCCCCGTTCCCATTCAATAGACTCCTGCCCTTTGTCCACACCCCACGTTTCAAGGATCTCATGGCCTCTCTAGCTTTCTATGTGTACTTTGCTTCATCAGATTTTCCGCTGTGTAAATATCTGTATTTGTCTTTGTCGTTTGTCTTGCTTTAGTCCACCTACTGCTCTCTCTCCCCCCACGCTGCTGTGAATGGCAGGGTTCCTTCTTCCCTGGTGTCTGATCAGTGTTTCAGTGTGGCAGACCATATCTCCTGGACACAGTTCTCCATGAGTGGGCACTTAGATTGTTTCCACATCCTGCTGAGCACCAGCAGCACCACAGTCAGCACTGTCGAGGACACAGCTTTGTGGACGATAGTCTTACAGTCTTCAGATAGACATCCAAGAGTGGGGTCTCCAGGTCATTTGGTATCTATTTTTTTTAAGTCTTTTAAAGAAAATTCAGATTGCTGCCTGTAATGACTTTTCTTCTCTTTAGTACCCTATGAAATGGTAATGCCATCATTTTACCACTCCCCTGTTAATACACATTGATGTTTTTAGACATTGACTCTAAAGCTCATGCTGCAGTAAGTGACCTTGTATCAGTCATTCTCACAAGGGAACTGTGTCTGGACAATAGGTAACAAGCACAGCTGCAGGGCCGTTGGGTACATACATTGGGCATTTGGTTGATATTGCCAATACCTTCCCTTGGGGTTTTACCACATCACATACTTGCCAGCAGTGTGCGAGGAATGCCTGCTTACCCAGTCTTGTTAAAGAGGGTGTGTTGTCAGACTCTGGATTCTCGCCATTCTGATAAGTGAAGCTGGTACCTTGGTGAATGTTCAATGTGCAGTTTTCTTTTAAGGGATGTTGAGCATTTTCCTGTATTTGCAAGCTGTGACTACTTCCTCTTCAGCAAACTATTGTTCTTGGCTTGTTTTTTATTGGGTGACCGCTGTTTCTCTTGCTAACATTTAGGAATTATTTCTAGATTAGGGATGCAGCCTCTTGTGATCAGAGTTGTATCTTTTTCTCCCCCGTTTGTCTTTTTACTTAATTCTTAGCAAAAATCCCTGGGTTTTTTTCTTTTTCTTATTCTTTTTTTTGGGAGGGGGGGCGCACAGAAGCATACCTGTACATATTCAGTGGTCCCCGGATTGTGACTCTTAGTGAGGAAGCCTTTCCACTCCCAAAGCTGTGGGAACTTTGGAAGATGCCTTTGATGATATATACCCCTAGGCTGATGAGGTGGCTCTCCAGGCGACATCAGAGCCAGTGACACCATGGCCCACTGAGGTGCCCTATCTGCTCTGGCACAGAGCACAATTCAGGTTAAAGTGAATAAGGCTGCTTCCAGCTACCTGTAGAACAAGACTGATGGTCCTTTTAGCTTGTGTCCTATGTCTTGGTACATTTAGAGAGGCAGTCAGCAAGAAGGGGAGAGCAGAGGCCAGTGATCAGGGCACAGTGGTAATCTTGCATGAATTAGGCCTGCTTGCTTTAGTCAGTTCATTTCACAAACAAAGCATCACTTGTTATTTCTGTGGCCTTTATTATCTTAATTTTCTCTGGAAAGGAATGTTACCTGTGTAGTTATAGAAAGTAGCTCTTTGGTCATTAACTTGGCATTCTTGCGCTGCCCATACATTAATATTTTCTCATTTCAGTGACTCTTAAGTGTCTATTCAGAATCAAAGGACGCTGTCAAAGCTGGACAGTAACGGTGTCAAGCGGTAGGTGGAGGCCTGCTTGTAGGCGCAGTCTATTCGAAGGAAGGCTGTGCGTGATGGTTACATTGCATTGCACGCACATCCTTTTCACTTAGGCAAGAGCCTCGAGCTGAGACTAGAGAGTATGGTGTTATTAGAGTTTGTAATCCTGGAGTTATTAGATTTTATAATCCAACATCCCCTCATCACCCAGACACAGGCGGACTTTCCTCATCTGGAAGGGTGCTCGGGAGCGGGTACTGCGGTTCCACCACATAGTGCGATTTCATAGTCTAAGGAAAAAATAAAAAGCAGGTGAAATGAATAAAAGAAATAGACTAGGGAGGGGAAGAAGGGAGGAGGATTGAGAGCTGATGAGAGAGAACCTCAAAGAGAAATTTTCCCTAAGTCAACAACCAGGCAGGTAGGTGCTGGCCGAGTCCAGCGGTCTGGAAGGGAAGGCGGGAGGTGAGCAGAGGCACGCTCAGGGAACGACCAGACACCATTTAGGCAGAATGGGAGCAGTCTCGAGAGGCGGAGGCAGGCTCGCACTACTCCCGGCATTCTCTGTGTCTTCCAACATTCTTCACGTCTCCCGGCTTTCTCCATGTCTCCTGACAGTCTTCGCATCTCCTAGCATTTTCTGTGTCTCCCAACACTCTGCGTCTCCTGGCAGTCTCCACTTTTTCTAGCCTGTGCCTGTCGCGCTTCATCTAAGCAGTGAAGCGTCTTTCGCTGTGAATATTTCTAGCAGTCATGCAGGTAGGGCTTTTGGAGAAGATGGTGTCTTTTATAGACTGTCAGTAAAAAATAAAAAAGGAAATGAAAAGGATGCTGTGGGTTTTCAAGTAACTAAGGACTGAGGCTGAAGTTCTGAAAGCCGAACAGAATTCCTTAGTATTGCTCTTTATTTGTACCACTTCACTCTGGACATCCTCGGTTTCCTTATAGAAATTATCCAAGGAACTGATACAGTGAAATGACCTCAGGCTTTGGACTCCTGCTCCCTCAGACCAGTGATTGGAGCTGTCAAGTACGGAGCTCATCGCCCAGGGGACATCCCTCTCTGGTGTTAGAGGCTGACAGCTGTCTGCTTGGCAGAGGGCATGATGAGGGTGACATCAGAGATGCACACCCGTGACCAGGGAGCACCTAGCTGATGGTGGCTGCTCATGATCCTCATGGCGGGGTTCTCTGGTTATTTGAGGGCCCGGGGGTGTTGCACGAACGCATGGCACACAAGGCACACTCTACAGCTCATCTCCAACCAGAATATGAGCAAGCTTCTATACCAGATGTGAATGAACTGTTCCCACAAGGCTTCAGAAAGGGCCTAAGAACTCCAGAATCTTTTGCTCATTTGGGTGCTAAGCTTGGGTCAGTCAGGTGTCAGGTGGGAGAAAGGCAGAGACAGAGGAGGGAGGGGGTGCAGTGGACTTGCCTGGACAGCCCACCCTTGTTTCACTTGATGTTCCTGGGCCTCCATTTCCTTGTCTATGAAATGGAAGATCTTGGGTATAAGAACTCGCTGCCCCCCAACCCTGCCAAGGAATCAGGTGATTCTATGTAATGGATGATCTCATATGAAGGAAGTGACTCAATAAGCAAAGCCTCTCCTACTGAGCCACCGGCTTGCTACCCAACATGCAGAGAACCCAAATTACTGGTTCCCCAGGGTTGTGAGAGGAGAAGGATGTCATGATCTGGGATACAGTCAAGCTGAGATCCACCCCTTGCCCTGGTGCCTTTAAATGCTACCTGCTACCAGGTGACACCCCAGGGCATGTCCAGATGTCCCTGAGATGAGGTCCAGCCCACAATGGTCCTCCCTGAGCAAGCGTCTGTTATGTGAGCCCTTGAGCTAGCTGGTTTTAAAGGCTGCTGGTTGTAAATTCCGGTTTCCAACCAGATCCTGGGCTCTTCCAAGAGAGCAGGGATGGGTTAGGTGCCAGTGCCCACCAAGAGCCCTCTGTCATGTGTTCAGTGCTGCTTGCTGGATGATCATAAGGATGAAAATGCTTTCCTGACAGGCCTGTACAGTGTCGATTCCCCTAGCCCTTCTAGCCACCAGTAGCCATGGCAACTACTTACTAAGGCCAACATGTAACCTTGGCAAGCACTTCACCTTATAATCAGTCTCTCTCTGGAATATATGTAGAACAGAAGAAAGGACTAATGAACTAATAGTCCTTTCTCATTATATATATATATATGTATATATATACTTTATATACATTTATGTATGTATAAATTCCATAATTTTCACACTCAGGATGTGTGACAATTTCTGCAGCACTCACGCAGCATATCATCTGATTTTTCACAAGGGCCTGGGAGATGGATAGAGAAGATAAAATTATCCCTGACTTAATGCCAGAAACTGTGACTCAGAGAGGCTGAGTGATTTATCAGAAGTCACCCAGCTCATGCAGGGGATGTGGGCACCAAGTCTGCTGCCTGGGCCGTGTTGCACCACACTGGGCATGCTTGGCCAGGCCTGCCACCCATGAGAGAAGGACCAGTTCCCACATCTGCTGTGCCCTGGGATTGCCATGTATTCTGGGTGGAAGTTAAAAGAGCTTCCTTGTCTAGGGGATTTCCTGATCATCTTCATGGAAATTATTTGAAATAGGCCTGCTGGTAATTTCCTAGTTGTCTTACTTGCTGTTTATGAAAGCATTTGTGCTCTTAACTGTTTCCCCTGGATGCTGGGTTTGGGCATTGCCGAGAGGCGGTGCCGCACTCACTCTCTTAGGGTCCATTCAGAGGAATTCAGGGTCCATTCTGTGACCAAGAAGCATTTTTTCTATCCTAATAAAATTTTTCCAAGAACACAGGGAGAAGTGGAGATCTAACGGCTGTCACATGCGTCACCTCCGATGTATATATTTAGATGTACATTTTTCTCATGAGAAAGACATGTACACTGTATTTAAATAAAGGAAGCATATGTAGAGTGATGTCACTGGCAAACTATATAAAAATAGTGACGATCATTGCATTGAATGAAGTCAGGAGGAGCGGAAAGTAAATGGCCAAAGATCAGTGGTGAATGCCTATCTGAGAGGCTTCAATTGGATGCAGTTTCTCACCTGTGTGATTATCAGACTCAAGCGGTGTTTTCAGGGTGGACAGATCAGGCCCCTCTTGGACTTCCAGGGGTGTCCTGCTCAGAGCCATTTCCTGGCACCCTCCTGGTGAGCTGCCCCTGACAGCAGCTGAGAATAAGGGCCCCCTTGCCAACCTGCCTCTCCGTGCCTGGAGAGCCCCAGCAGCCTCACGCATGACTGAGCTGTGCAGACACTTGTTTCCCTGATCTGCCGTCTAGATTGCACAGGCTCTGGCCCCTGACCAGCAAAGAGCTGGACAAGCTCCGCTGCCCCTGCCTGTTCCCAGGTGCTCTGCAGGTGTCCTCTTTCTTCTGGACTCCCACCCCC
>PVHY01026343.1:0-17377 GCA_004024945.1 Uropsilus gracilis
GTTTTCTTTCTTTGTGCTATCTTTATTTGGTTTTGGAATTAGTGTAATGTTTGCTTCATAGAAGGTATTTGGTAGCTTTCCTTCTTTCTCAATTTTTTGAAAGAGTTTTAATAGTACCGGTGTTAGTTCCTCTTTGAATGTTTGGTAGAACTCATTTGTAAAACCATCAGGACCTGGGCTCTTGTTTTTAGGGAGAGTTCTAATGACTGCCTCAATTTCACTGCTTGTGATTGACCTGTTTAAGTTTTCTATTTCTTCTTTGTTCAATTTTGGATGACTGTATTGTTCCAGGAATTTGTCCATCTCTGGGGAAGACTGTATTTTGCAATGATTTCCCCCCCTCCCTACCAAATGACTTAATACAGTTGTCTAATGCGTGGTTGTCTGCTTTCTGATAATTCAATTTCCCACCATTTATAAATGAACTGAATGACACTGTCTTATAGTAAATAAAGCATAAAAACACATGAAAGGATGAAAACAACAAAGAGAAAAAGCCAGGAGAAAGGAAGAGAGAATGGTAGTTGAAGAGATCGTTTGTGTATGTGTATGTGTATGTGCATGTGTGTGTGTGTGAGAGAGAGAGAGAGAGAGATAAAAATACTACCAGGAGAGGCAAGAGTCTTGGATTTTGTTCATGAGATCAGCTACTTACCAGAATCATGCTTTTAGAGCATCCAGTTGGCAATTGGGAGCTCAGTCTTTTTATTTTCAAAATAAAAGTGTGCTATTTCTGCTGATGGCAGTGCAAACTTGTCCAGTCACTATAGAAGACTGTGTGGAAGACCCTCAACAACTGAAAGCAGAACATTTTGCCCAGCAATCCCACTTCTGGGAATATACTCAAAGGATGCAAAAACAGGTGTCCACAAGGACACCTGTACACACATTTATTACAGCACTATTCACAAATCCAAGATATGGAAATAACTCAATGCCCCCAAACTGACAAATGGCTGAAAAAGATGTGGCATATTTACACAATGGGATATTACGCATCAATAAAGAAGACAACCTCTTAAGTAATTTGTAGCAACATGGATGGAGCTAGAAGGAATCATGTTAGCAGAAATAATCCAGAAAGAAAAAAAGAAATATGGGATGGTCTCACTCATTTGAGGGATATAGGGAAAACAAACAAATGGACAAGAATAATTTAAAACTGCCAAAAATATAGATTTGAAATGTAGAGGTTAGAGGGGGAGAAGGGGAAAAGTGGGGGAGGGGGAGGGCACAAAAGACTGAGATCATTCATAGGTGATAAGGTGATGGGAGAACCTCAGGGTAGACAATAATGTAAGATATATATATATATACACACACACATATACATGTATATATATGCATATATTATGTGCAATCAAAAAAATAAAATAGCAATGTAGGTAAATATACAATAAAAAATAAAGTGTGTAATTTCTATTAATATTAGTAATGATCCTGACTGATCAAGAAATGAGTGTGATTGAGATAGAGTGACTTAGCAATGGAAAACAACCATTTTTTAATAAAATAATATGTATACATCTTTCACATCATTTTAATCTCTGGGAGGTCACCTACCACTTCCCCTCCCTGACCACTCCAGCTGGTCCCCACCCTCCCATTGTGTACTTTCATTTGGTTGTCCATATATTAGTGAAACCATTTGGTTTCTGTCTTTATCTTTCTGACTCATTTCTCCTAGTATGATTTCTTCTAGGTACACCTATGTTTCCATAAATTCATCAAATTTGTTGTTTTTAATTGATGAGTAATAGTCCATTGTGTTTATATATCACATCTTCCTCATCCATTCATCTGTTTTGGAACATTTGGGTTATTTCCATATCCTTGCAATTATAAATAGTGCTGCAATAAATATCCGAGAACATTTGTACAAGCATTGAGGTCCCTTTGGGTAGATTCCCAGAAGAGCTATTGCTGGGTCAAATGGTAGTTCCATTTTTATTAGTCTGAGGGTCCTCCATACCACTTTGCATAGTGGCTGGACCAGTTTACATTCCAACCAGCAGTGTAAGAGTGTTCCTTTCTCTCCACATCCATGCCAACACTTGTTGTTGCCTGTTTTTTTGATGTGGGCCATTCTTACTGTTATAAGGTGGTATCTTATTGTGGTTTTCATTTGCATTTCCCTGATTACCAGTGACGTTGAGCAATTTCTCATGCACCTGTTGGCCATTTGTATTTCCTCCTTGGAGAAGTATCTTTTTAGTTCTTCCCATTTTTTGGAATGGGCTTCTTGTTTTGTTTTTATTTAGTTGTGTAAGTTCATTATGGATCTGCATTATTAAATCCTATCATTCCTGTGGAGGGCAAAATTTTTTCCATTTTGGTTGGGCTTCTTTTAGTTTTTTCTGCTGTCTCTTTTGCTGTACAGAAGCTTTTTAGTTTGATGTAGTCCTATCTCTTTATGTTTTCCTTCAGTATTTTGCCATCTGTAGATGTTTCCAAAAAGGGATTTCTGAATTGTAATTCATAGAGGATTTTGCCCAAGTTTTCCTGTGTGTATGTTATGGTTTCAGGTCTGACATCTAAGTCTTTTATCCATTTTGAGTTGATTTTTGTACATGGTGTGAGCATGTTGTCTTGGTTCATTTTTTTCCCAGATCTTAGTCCAATTTTCCCAGCGTAGTTTATTGAAGAGGCTATCTTTGTACCAATGTAAGTTTTTCACTCCTTTGTCAAACATTGGTTGACTATATAATCATGGTTTTATTTCCAGGCTCTAAATTCTGTTCCATTGTTCTGATTGTCTGTTGTTGTACTAGTACCATGCTGCTTTAATTATTATGGCTTTGTAGTATAACTGGAAGTCCGGAATAGTTAGGCCTCTATTCTCTTTTTTTTTTTCTGGTGAGTTGGCTTTTTGATATTTGAGGTCTTTTGTTATTCCATATGAACTTCTGTAATTGTTTTTCTATGTCTTTAAAGAATGTCATTGGAATTTTTATGGGGATTGAATCTGTATGTTGCTTTTGGAAGGATGGCCATTTTGATGATATTAATTCTTCCAATCCATGAGCAAGGAATGTCTTTCCATTCCTTATTGTCTTCTTCTATTTATTTTAGCAGCGTTTTAAAGTGGAAAACAACCATTTTTTAATGAGGACAATAATAAACACATACAGGAGCCAAGGATAGAGAGAACCTTACAGTGTCAAGAGGCCAAGTCCAACAAAAGAATTGGTGGTTCTGATACTATAACTCTGAAAATGGTGTAAATATAGGAACTTAATTATACCAATCTGAGACTCAGGATTCCATGCCAGGAGGGGTCTCTCCCAGTTTCTCCAGGTTTTGGCAAAGGGTCTTAAGAGGTTTTGTTAGGAAAAGAGAAACCTCTTTCCTTGAGAGCTGATGCTGCAAGGGAATCCCCACACCTAAATATAACCCATCCATGTGTTGATTTCCCAAACTTCACCTTAGTGGTGACTTCTTCCACCTAAGTGCCAACTAAACTCTACACTTATTTTACTATAATGTGACTTCCCCCAATAAATCATGGTGTAATTACATGTGATTGACTTGAGTCCTATGGGGAAACCTCTCCATCCAGATGGAAGCTGCGTACATCAAGGAACAAACCACCTATTAGCATCACAGGAAAGATCATTCTTCATGAACAACTCATAATACATGTTGCAGAAAATTAAATGTCTTTGGCTATTGCCTACCTAATGCTGTACCTCTCCTAGCACAGGACCAACTAAAAACTTAGCACACATTTAAGTATTCTCTGGGTGGTATTTTGGAAGTCACTGGCAACTAATGCCTTCCAAGGTTTCCTTTTATTTTTAAAAATACCAAAATTCTGGTAGATTATATGTAGGGGATTATATGATGGGAAAATTTTGAGAGTGCATGTCAGATGAATTAATAATTACACTGCAGGAGAGGGCTAAAATCAAGAATAATAATTTACTTGGTTGTGTTGGTGGTAATAGATTTTGAAGACTGTTTTAGAGCAGATAGTTTTACTATCAAGTTAAACATACCTAAAATGTAGGTACAAAAGGAAAGTATAAAAATTAAAAAATGTCTTATGATGTGATGACTCAGGTAATCACTGCTAAGATCAAATACTGAAATATTGGATTCACTGATTCGGGTTTCCCTAATGGGTTTCCACATATGTTCAGATATTATTTTCTCTTCTCCTGAGAAATAACCATTACTCTATAACTTCTTTCAATTAATTTTTTCATTACAAATGTGATAAGTGATATGTATTACTTTTTAAATAGTTTATGTTTAAGTTACATAGAATAAAATAGTAAGGTCTCCCTTGATTCCAAATTTCACTGCTTTGCAGAAACAATACTTAAAGATCCTTTAGATTTTCTCCTATGTGTACGTACATACACAGATTTTTTTCCAACTGAATTATATCATGCACATTGATTTACTGTTTTATTAAATAATATTTGACAAATAGCACTATGACTTTAAGGTTTACTGCGTATAACTGCCCCACACCTGGTATTGTAATAAGATCACCACTGTAACAATATATATCACTTTAAAAACTTGTAAGTAGTAGTCAGGGATCTCATGAACAGTAGAATGAATATAGAAAATAACTTCTCTACAAAGGTGTGAAATACACATATAAGTTAATTAATTTAAAAAAAGATAATATGCAGATTATGCAACATCATGTTCAAGGTAAAAAAAGAAAACTTTAATTTTCTGAATCTAATATAAATATATATCTTTTTGCTTTCATTTATTAAGCAAGGGTGGTCATAGTTGACATTAATAGTGGAAAAGGCTACTTTTATCTCACATTCTGGCAATGGGTATAGTGAAATTCTAGATGACAGAACATTGAATGAAGTAAATATGAATGCAAATTGAAGATGGGAACAGTTCTTTGTTCAGAGACTTCTGACTCTTGACATGGATCTTAAACACCTTTCTAAAGTTTTAGCAGAAAAAATGTTAGTCTTGGCATGTCTCTGTTCCTCCTGACTTTGCAAGGAATCAAGGCCAAATGGAAAGAGATCTGGAATCAAGTGGAAGTTCAAGATCTGTCACTGATTGCCTCTTTGACTTTAGTTTTTTTGTATAAAGTGAGGGTTATAATGCTTATCCAAAAGGAGAGACTTTGAAGATTATATTGAAAACAAAAAGAAATCCACCAGTCTTATCTTCATTTGACTCTACACACCCAGAAATGTGTTTTCAGTTAGCAGTGACCTAAATAGTTTAAGACAACACTGAATATCATTCCATGGCTGCTTATAAATTGCTTAGGTTTAATGTAAATCTCAATGAAATTACATGCTGCATATAATATATGTAGGCTATACTCAGGGGTAAGAGATTAAATAAACTAAATTTCCTCTTTATGCTGGTCTTTCTAATCAGGTTCAATTCATTGGAAAGAATTGCTGAGTTTGTCGAGATATTTTTATGGGTGAATTTAGACTAAACTAGTTTCTTGTTGGATCATTAACTCAAAAGACAAGACAGTTGCTAAATCCAGAGCAACATTATTCTTATTTCTGATGGTATTTGTCATGGTAGTGATATAAGCGCTTAAGATGAACTGGGGTTTTGCTTCTGTTGAAGTAAATTCAGAGCAATAAGATTACAGGTGATGTAATTTAGATGTCCGGAAGTGGGGGATTTTCTTCTAGCAAAATCTAATAAATGTAGTCTATCTCTAAGGGATGACCTTCATCAAGGCAAAATTTTCAGTGTGATGAGGCTGACAACAACTTGTAAGTTATAAACTTATTTTTCTTTTGGAGATGACTTTGGATTTTAAACCTGGCCTCAAATGAGTTGGGGTTGGGGAAGGTTTTTTTTCTTTACCCTTTTAGTTGAATTTTTCCCCTCCCCTTTAGCAATAGTTATTAAACTAAGATATAATTGTCATACATAACTATATTAATTTCAGATGTGTAACATAATGATTCAATATCTGCATATATTGTTCAGGATCAGTGTAATAACTATTTAATACGTGTCACCATACATGGTTACATTTTACATACATGATAGCATTCGCCATACATGTTATCACACACCATACATGATTACATTTTTTTCTTGTGATGAGAACTTATAATATCTATTCTCTTGTAAACTATCACAATACACTACTACTCACTGTAGTCACCATGCTGCACATTGCATCTTTGTAATTTATTTCTTTTATAATTGGAGGTTTGTATCTTTTGACTCTTTTTTAAAAAATAATATATATATCTATATTTCACATGTTTTTATTTCCCAGGGTTCACCCCCTACCTCCCATCCCTGAACATTCCTGCCCTCTCTTCCCCCACTCCAGAGAATTGTGTACTTTAGTTTGACTTTCTTTATCTATTTCATACCAACTTCACACTTTAATCTTCATTTTCTGTTTCCATACATTTTCCCATATTCCACATATAAGTAAGATCATATGATATTTATCTTTCTCTTTCTCTCAGTTATTTCATTCTTATGATACCTTCAAAGTGCATTCAGGTTGCAAATGTCTTAGATTGCATCCATATCTTGGCAGTTATAAATTATGCTGCAGTAGACACAGGGTACAGAGATCTTTTTGAATTCTCTTTCTTGTTTATTTTGGAAATATACCTAGAAGTAGAATTGCTGAATCATATAGGAGTTCTGTTTTTAATTTTGTTTTCCATAGTGGTTTTGCTAATTTATATTCCTAACAGTGCACATAGGTTCCCTTTCTTTTTGATGATAAAAATTCTAACAATTGTGCATTGATGCCTTTTAAATGGCTTCTTCTGTACCCTGGTTTATTTTCAGATGGTATAAATCTATTGCCTTTTACTCAAAAATGGCTTCTCTCTTACATTTATTGTTTCATGAATGATAAACATGAATGATAAACACTGTGATATATACATACATATAGCAGTTTGTTGCATGTACAGAAAAGGGAAGGATACATAGATGACAAATATATCAAAATTTCACAGGTGATAAATTTGAAACCAAAATTCCTAGATAAATCAAGAGTAGATGTTGTTATCAACTGTACTTACATCTGGTTTGTGTCCCAACTTTTCCCAGAGCAAGCTGGTGAACTTTTTTGGAACTAGTCATACTGTGTCCGTACCACACCAAATAGATGACTGATTGTTGAATTTAATTTGCTGCAGCTACATATTTTCTGTTCCACTAGGGACATATAAAGGTTTAAAATTCTGCTACACACCTTTTAAAGAAAATACAACAACTGAAGTTATTGAGCTATTTCAGAGGTCTTGAAATAATTGTCCTTTAGGAAGCACTTGCTTGTCATGCATCTCGATTCTCTCTTCTATGTATCAGAAGGAAGAGGTAGACTGTGCTCCTGATACTATTCCAGTGGAAATATTCCCTGAGGAGGAAGGCAAATGGTGTTCCATTTTATGAATATTGGAAAATCTTTTGCAAACGTAATGTAGTCCATCGATTAACTTTGCAGAATTCAACTAGCTTGCCCTAAGATGTGACAGCTTTAGAAGTGGGTGGGGTATTTATTTTCTTTTCTTTTCTGTGGGTTAAAAACAAAGGACAATGACATGCAGGTAGATACCAGAACCCAATGTTACAAATGAATTATTATTTGACAGAATAGACTGTGTGTAGGTTTAGAGCAGATTCTAACTTACTACTTTGCAAGCAAGGAACACTTTGTCAGTTTATATGTATTACACAGAGGACATGACATTCTCATCTTCCAGCCTATATTCTCTTCTATTGTTCACTCAGTTCCTGTGGAATTGGTCCTTCCATAGAACTTTTCAGGGTATATTCTCTAACGTTCATTCATTGGAGCCCTATGTTTACATAATGCTTATTTTCAACATTCAAAACCAAAAAAAATCTTGTAATAAATGCTAAATACAATTTTAGATAACTACCCCCCCATACATTTTCTATATAGTTTCCCCCTGTAATCCACAGCAATTACTTTAAACATTTTTCTTTCTTACACTTCAGTTCCTATTCTTCCTGTTGCTTTTGCTTGGATTCCAGCATCTCTGATTTTGCTGAAAAGTGCCAGTGATTGGACAAAGACCCCCAGGCTCCAGGCAAGCAAACCTGAGTCCTCAATTGTATCTCCAGAGGTTCAAGTTCTCTCTTGGGTGACTGTGCGGAATTCCTTTTCCTATGTGTTGGTTCTCTCCAATCACTGCTTGTCACATTTCAGGAAAACACACACACACACACACACACACACACACACATTGAGTCCTTTCTAGCCTATTAAATCTTTCTCTTGCAGCACTGTTTACAATAGCCAGAATATGGAAGCATCCCAAATCCCCCAAACAGACAAATGGATCAGAAAGTTGAGGTACACAATAGAATATTATTTGCTAATCTGAAGACAAATTGGATGCATTTGTGATAACACGGATGGACTGAAGGAATCGTGCTAGGGGAAATAAGCCAGAAAGAGAAAAAAAATACTGGATGATCTCACCTCTATGTGGGATATAGGGATAACAAAAAAAAAAAAAAGGAAAAGGAAAAGTTTAAACTAGGAAACACAGCAGAGCAAAGTAAAACATACAGCAAGGGAGAGGGAACAAGCGTGAAAGCTGGGGAAGGATGAGCACTTAAGATTAGGATGACAGTTCATTGGTGACAGGGTGGTGGGAGAACCTTGGGTATGCAGTGCTGTAAAAATATATACATGTGCAGTCAATTAAAAAATAAAAATAATAAATAAATATTTCTCTTTCCAGTGCCATCTTCACTCAAACATTTATACATGATAAATCTTTCCCCCCGGAAGGCATTAGACAAAGCAACTGATGACACAGAAAAGAAAATTGGGTTAATAAATCCCATCTTGGGACCTGGCAAATTGCTGTTGCTGCTGTTTGCTTTATCCACAATCAGAAATCATTCAGGTACTCACACAAAGATCCCTTATGCTGCTCTCAAAAGCCCTGAATGTCAAGGACGTTGTCAAGTACAGTTTTACGTACCGCTTACCTAGGGGTCAAGTATGATGAAGAATGTGATGATTTTACTATATTTAGTGGTTCTCGCCCTTCTCTATTTGTTCTCTATTTTCTTGTATTTTTAATTTCTAAATCAGTGATGGGGTGTCTCCCTGTGGAATATTTCCTCATTTTTTTAGTGGTTAAAGCATTTGATTTTTTGGGGTCTTATAAAGAGATGTACATTGGAGATACTATAAAGCTTTAAAAACTGAAGGAGAGTCTGACATAGCCACGTTTCTTGAGAGGCACAAAACTTTTAAATATCCTGCCTAATATAGACATAAATGAAGGTGGGGACCTCAAGACCTAATTTTAAGTATGTTGTCTTTACATTTAACTGTTTTAAATAGTTTATTTTTATTGTTTTCATAGACCTTGAACTTTTCATCTTTGAAACTATTGTAGAAATTGAGGAAGGGTGCATGTTGTGGAATTCAGAATTTCACTCAGGAGTTCGACACCATTTTGGAAAATCAGGTCCCTGGTGATAATTGCAGAACTGTGATTACTTGAATCATGAAGTCTGCATTTACAGTGACTTTGCCCACCTGCTCCTGCATAGAAGGATAAATCTGTGACCCCCTCATTATTATTGACCTAGATGATAAAGCACCTCTTTTATTTCTCATTTAGAAAATAATTATGGTATTAGATTATCTTTTCATGATATGTGAACAGGTGGCTTTATTACCTACATGTTCATTTGTGGGTAGTAAGTTAACACAAGAAAATATCACTGAATTTGTTTGGGTCAAAGATGACTGCCTTAAAGTTTTTCAAAACTCTTGGGCTTTAGTTTAGGGCTCTAAGCTAAACTCTTTTCTCATGGCTGTTCCACACTTGAAGTTAAGTGCCATTTATACAAGGAAGGCTGTGTTTGCCTTTATCTCCAGCAGAGACCTTATTGCAAGGTTGTTGACCTTCCAGTGTCAACTGATAATTGTGCTGAACAGATTCATTTCTCACAAATGGGTTCCTACTTCCTCTGCTGTCACCCTAGGGACAGGGGGAGGGACGAGGGTCGTGTGTGTGGGTGCTCTGTCTAGTTAAATGATTCTTTTCTCATCCTTACTCTCACTGTCTGGACCAGACCTTCATTGCCTCTTGCTTGCATGGTTGACTCCTGGCTTGTCACCTAAACTAACTTACTACCCGTTTTTCATTCCTGAATCTGTTGAGATGAAAACATAATCATGTCATGTTTATCATCCTTCAGAGACTTCCAAGTGTCCTGATTTAAAGTCTATCTCCGTTCATTGCTGTCTCAGTTCATAAAGGCAGGAACAATCTGGCTTCTATCTACCTCCCTCTCTCATGTGCAATCATTACACTTCATGCTCTATCTTTTGAATTCTTTTTGCTTTCTTAATATCATGTTTGTTTTCTTGCTCCTCTCTCTGTAGATAGATATTCCTTCATAAAATATACTATCTAGCATTTTTCCAAACTCATTCTCGAGGTATCAGTTTAATTTCTGTACCTGCTCCAATGTATTTTTTGTCTTCTCATTCAATGATCAGCTTCCTTGGCAACTTATATTTTTATGCATTAATGTTTCATTTATTGCTTCTAAATGTATTTGCATTTACTATTGGGCTTATAAACTCTGTAAGGAAACTTCCTATGACTTTTGATATCAGATCTTTCTCCAGATAATAGCATAGTAGGCAATCAATGTAATTTGGGCAGTAAATGCATAACATGTGATAAAATACTTAAACATAATTTTACCTCTTTAATATATATATATATATATATATATATATATATATATATATATATATAACCAAGGCAAGAGTTTAATCAAACAATATCTATGCACATGAGGTTTTTATTTTCTATTTCATTAAAAACACTCTAACCATGATCAACTAATGGGTTACAACCTGTAACCTCAAAAACACTGTTATGACTGCTCTGCTGATGTGAAAATTGTTCTAAATTAATGATATTTTTAGTAATTGCACTAATTGAGAGATGGTCACATGTACTTGATTTCTCCCAAATGTCAAAATCTTAGTGGAGCTCTATCATATTTTATCAACTAAATTGGTTGAATTTCTAGCTTTAGTTACAACAAGAATAATTTTAAAATACTTGTGTGAAGTGTGTGTGAATTTGTGCTTCATGCATAAGTCACATTTATGTTCTAATTATCAGAGTATTACTATTCATTCAAATTAATCAGTATGATAGACTCATAATTTTGGAACCAAAGTAAAAGGTCTCCAATTGTTTTATATTAACACTTTCCAGTGGGGTGCACAATTATTCATACTTAAGACAATACTTGGAAAGAAAAAATCATCCAAAAGCTTTTCCTCTTAAATGAAATCCATAAATTCAGTCATTTTTTATTAACATATATAACCTGATGATCATCGTACTTAACCCTAGGAATGCAACTTTGATTTTTCCATACACAGAACTTCTTTCTCTTGCTTCAAACTCTTTGCTTCTACCTCTTCCCTAAATGAAACTTGACTCTTCTTCCAGTATTAAAATAATAAGAGCTTGTTTTCCCAAGGTATGTTCTTGATGGAAATAGGAGGTGGCATCATCTTTTTCTCTTCTGTCTTCTCACAGTGTTTTAAGCAATTTTGCGTATATATTCAACCCAATCTCTTCTGTACTAATGTCTGCCATCTGGACATATTTTTGGGCTCCCCCCTCTGCTTATTCTGTTCTCTTTTGAGCTTTACTCTTTCTTTGATTCACCAAAATCTTTGGCACCAAACAAGTAAAACTCCCTCCACACTCTCTGGCTCTCATGCTGGGTATTTGAGTATCCTAAAGGTGATCTCTCTGGAGGTTGGCTTAAGGAAATGACTTGACCCATTTCAAATTTAGTTTTTCTTATTTTTACTTGAACAACCCAGTGCCTGGAACAAATATTTCTTAGGCTCTTTTCACCACCTGGACATTAAATCTTAAATGCTATAGACATTCTCTAAAGTCACAGGGAATCTTTAATTTAGTCCCAGACAGAAGGTGTCCAATAAGGGTCTTCTTTGCGTCCATCGTCACATTGGGATAAGGGGTCAAAGACCCCCTCACCCATGAGGGTCTGTGTCAATGAACACCCTCCCAATGGGAAGGTTTAATAACCCTCTTGATGGGGTTAGGAGTCAATGACAGCACCCAGCTGAAACCCTTTTATTTCTTCCCCAAACCATGTGATTTGGGATCTCCTGCCCCATGACCCAGACCTTACTTTGAGCACATGTATAAGCTCTTTTCGGAGATCAGTCCTCTTGAGTGTGACATACCAGGATTTTGCGTCTTACAGACTGAGGGTCTCATCAAAGGGCAGCTCTTTGGGAGAAAGTGAATGAAGCCAGACCAGAGAGAGTTTACAAACTCAGGTAGATATCCTAATCATCTTGATTGGGATGCAGCTTGCAAGAAATGACAAGCCGAGGGCTGTAGGCTGATCCTGCCTGTGTAGCCTGCTCTGGCTGTTTTCTGGTACTTCCAGTAAGTGAGAAAGTCAAAGAGAGTCAGAGTAGATAGGTTTTACCTAAACTTTCCTGACATTTTCTATAACTTAAGAATATTTGGCCGGGCATGGTGGCGCACGCCTGTAGGTGGCAGCCTAGGAAGCCACGGCCAGGGCCAGAGATAGTGGTTTGAGTCCCATGGAGGGCACGTGGCAAGACCTAGTCCCCAATAAATAGCTGGACGGGTGGCACGCACCTGTAATCCCAGTTACCTGGGAAACTGAGGCTGGGGATTGCTTGAGTCTGTGGTACCCCAAGCAACGTGACCCTATGGTTCCATGGAAAAAATAGCAAGACCTAGTCTAAAAAAAAAAAAATTATTCATGTGGGGGTGTGGATCTTCATACTCTTGCCCTTGTCTTCTCACATATTAAGAAACAGAGCTTGTTGCCATGTGTCACAGTTCTACCATCTTCTGATCTCGCTTTCCTTGATTTTGTTTCACTTCATTGTCAGTTTTGCTTCTTGTCTAACAAAATCAGCCCCCTTTATGCTTTTCATTCTTTATCTCCATTTTTACTCCAACTCTTCATTCTTTAGAACCTGAACCATAATTTCTTTCACGATCTGTTTTCTTATTTTTTGCTTTTTGCCTTCTGATATTTGTTGGATTAAAATAATTGACCTTGTGTATCACTTCAAATTGATGTGATGTGATGGGTGCTTATTATATAACATAAAATTATGTTGACATAAAATTAGCATTTCTTGTCATCTGTATGAACATTAAAAATTTATTAAAATAATGTACCAAATAACTTCACAAAAATAACACACCAAATGTTAAAAATGCAAATGGTATTTTATAAAAATAACATACCAAATGATTCAGAAATATTTACTTTGTTTACTTATTTATTTATTGGCTACTTTGCCTCCAATTTTGCAAATTGATCTCAATTTTCACACACAGGGGTCACTAAGTTTTAGTTTTGAATTATATAGAAACTTTTTCAAATTTTAGAGTCAGCAAATATGTTTAAAATCAGACCCAGAAGTTATCTGTGTGCCCAGCAGCCTTTTAAATTTTTTTATTAAACCCAAAGTGACACGTTGACTTGAGAGGTAGATTCAGATACTCCACAACATGTGCTGATATTTACTGGGACTGGAACCTAGGTCTACGCTTGTTATACATGCGAGACAAAATTGAAGATGCTGTCTGCAGGGTAAATGACTTACCACTGTTTTCATACCCTTTTGCCATTAGCCTCTATGATCAGCAGCTGTGTTATTTTGCCCAATTATTGATTATACATGCTTGGCCAAGTGGGTGTGCACATGTGTGGGTCGGTCAAGTGGGGAGGAGGTAAAAGAGCAGCATCACCTTGAGGGAAGGGAGGAAAGAACAGAATGGAAAGAGAGAGACAGAGAGAGACAGAGATACCTTGTCCCTAATTTTATTTGAATTTTTAATCAAATAGAAATGTGAGGTGCTAATCATATAACCAAAGAAGAATGTGTACTTGGAAGAGAGTTAATTGATCAGAGTGAGAAAGACATGGGAAAAGGAAACTATAAAATAGGGAAATCCAAAGGAAGACAAAAGCTATTTTAAGGAAATGATGTTTGAGTTGAGTCACTGTGGTCGATAAGGATAGCAGAGGGTCTGTGAAAGCTCAGCAGGTGGAAACAGGACAAAATGGAAAAATACCTCAACGTTTAGAAAATATTCTCTGCCTCTTTAATTATTATTCAAAATGCTATATTTTTTAAATTGTTTTAATTTTAATTTATACATATATATACATTTCACATCAATCACTTCATTGAGGTTCCTGGGGGTCCCCCACCACCTCCCCTCCCTGGCCACTCCAGCTAGTCCCCTCCCGCAGTTGTGTACTTTCATTTGGTTGTCATATATTAGTGAAACCATTTGGTATCTGTTTTTTTCCTTCTGACTTGTTTCTGCCAGTATGATTTCTTCTAGGTACATCCATGTTACCATAAAATCATCAAGTTTGTCATTTTTTATTGATGCATAATATTCCATTGTGTATATATACCACATCTTTTCCATCCAGTCCTCTGTCTTGGGGCATTTGGGTTGTTTCCAAGTTCTTGCAGTTATAAATTGTGCTGCAATAAACATCCAAGCACAGGTGTCCCTTTGTACCCACATTGAGATCTCCTTTGGGTAGATTCCCAGAAGAGCAATTGCTGGGTAAAATGGTAGTTCCATTTTCATTAGTTTGAGGGTCCTCCACACTGCTTTCCATAATGGTTGGACCAGTTTACAATCCCACCAGCAGTGTAAAAGTGTTCTGTTCTCTCCACATCCACGCCAGCACTTGTCATTGAATGTTTTTTGGATGTGGGCCATTCTTATTGGTGTAAGATGGTATCTCATTGTGGTTTTGATTTGCATTTCCCTTACTGCTAATGATGTTGAACATTTTTTCATGTGGACTTCCTCTTTGGAAAAGTTTCTTTTTAGATCCTCTCCCCATTTTTTAACTGGGACCTTTGCTCTGTTTTTGTTGTGTGAGTTCTTTATCTCTGTTATCAGACCCTTGTTGCTTATATGGAGGGCAAAAATTTTTTCTCACTCAGTTGGGGTTCTTTTTGTTTTTTCTTTTGTCTCTTTTGCATTACAGAAGATTTTTAGTTTGATGTAGTCCAAGCTGTTTATGTTTTCCTTCATTTTTTTGCCATCTATGGATGTGGCCAAAAATGGATTTCTGAATTGTAACTCATGAAGGGTTTTGCCCAGGTTTTCCTCTATGTATTTTATGGTTTCGGGTATTAAGTCTAAATCTTTTATCCATTTTGAGTTAGTTTTTGTACATGGTGTGAGGGAGGTGTCTTGGTTCATTTTTTTGCATGTCTTGTTCCAGTTTTCCCAATGCTATTTATTGAAGAGGCTGTCTTTGTTCCAATGTAAATTTTTCACTCCTTTGTCAAAGATTAATTGACTATATATGTGTGACTTTATTTCAGGGGATTCAGTTCTGTTCCATTGGTCTGATTGTCTGTTTTTATACCAGTACCAGGCTGTTTTAATTACTATGGCTTTGTAGTATAGTTTGAAGTCTGGAATCGTAATTCCTCTATTCTCTCTTTTCCTGGTCAGGAGGTTTTTAGATAATCGAAGTCTTTTGTTATTCCATATGAATCTCTGTAATTTTTGTTCTATATCTTTGAAGAATGTTGTTGGAATCTTTATAGGGATTGCATTGAATTTGTAGATTGCTTTTGGTAGGATGGCCATTTTGATGATGTTAATTCTTCCAATCCATGAGCAGGGAATGTTTTCCCATTTCCTTATGTCTTCTTCTATCTCCTTTAGCAGAGTTTTGAAGTTTTCCTTATATAGATCTTTCGTGTGTCTTGTTAGGTTTACCCTTAGGTATTTTTTTTTTTTTGGTGCAATGGTAAAGGGGATTTTTTTTTAAATTTCTTCTTCTGTTTGACTTTTTGTGTAAAGGAAAGCTTCTGTCTTCTTTGTGTTGATTTTGTAACCAGCTACTTTGCTGAACTGGTTTATTGTTTCAAGAAGTTTTTCTGTGGATTTTTTTTGGTTCTGTATATATAGAATCATGTCATCTGCATATAATGATAGCTTCAGTTCCTCTTTCCCTATTTGTACTCCTTTTATGTCTTTCTCTTGTCTTATTGCCCTTGCTAGAACTTCCAGTACAATGTTGAAAAGTAGTGGAGAGAGCAGGCATCCTTGCCTGGTTCTGGATCTTAATTGGAATGATTTTAGTTTTTCTCCGTTTAAGATGATGTTTGCTGTAGGTTTGTCATAGATGGCTTTTATTATGTTGAGATATGTTCCTTTTATCCCCAAATTTTCAAGAACTTTTATCATTAAATGGGTGTTGAACTTTATCAAATACTTTCTCTGCATCTATTGATATGACCATATGGTTTTTGGTTTTCTCCTTATTGATGTTGTGGATTATGTTAATTGATTTTCGAATGCTGAACCATCCCTGTGCTCCTGGGATAAATCCCACTTGGTCATGGTGAATAATGCTTTTTATACATCGTTGGATTCAGTTTGCCAAGAATTTGTTTAAAATTTTTGCATCCATGTTCATTATGGAAATTGGTTTATAGTTTTCTTTCTTTGTGCTGTCTTTATTTGCTTTTGGTATGAGAGTGATGTTTGCTTCATAGAATGTGTTTGGCAGTTTTCCTTCTTTCTCAGTTTTTTGGAAAATTTTTAATAGTGCTGGCATTATTACGTCTTTCAATGTCTGGTAGAATTCATTTGTGAAACCATCTGGTCCTGGGCTTTTGTTTTTAGGTAGAGTTTTGATGACTGCTTCAGTCTCACTGCTAGTGATTGGTTTGTTTAAGTTCTCTACTTCTTCGTTTAATTTTGGATGGTTATATCTTTCCAGGAATTTGTCCATCTCATCCAAGTTGTTGTATTTGTTTGCATTCAGGTGTTCATAGTAATCTCTGATTATCCTTTGGATTTCTGATGTGTCTGTTGTAATTTCTCCTCTTTCGTTTGTAATCCTGCTTATTTGAGTGTTTTCTTTTCTTTGTGAGGTTTGCAAGGGGTTTATCAATTTTATTTATTTTTTTCAAAGAACCAACTTTTGGTTTTATTGATTTTCTCAATAGTATTTTTGCTATCTAGATTATTTATTTCTGCTTTTATTTTTATTATTTCTTGTCTTCTGCTGGGCTTGGGTTTTTTTTTTTTTGTTGTTGTTGTTGTTGTTCTTTTTTTCTAGCTCATTGAGTTGGGAGATTAGGTTATTTCTTTGGTTGTTTTCTTGTTTTTTGATATGAGCCTGTATTGCTATGAACCTTCCTCTTAAAAATGCTTTTGCTGAGTCCCAGACGTTTTGAAATGTTGTGTCTTCTTTGTCATTTGTTTCAAAGAAGGTTTTAATTTCTTCCTTAATTTCCTCAGTTACCCAGTCTTCATTTAGTAAC
>PVHY01026344.1:0-17380 GCA_004024945.1 Uropsilus gracilis
CCCATCCATCCATCCATCCATCCATCCATCCATCCATCCATCCATCCATCCATCCATCCATCCATCCATCCATTTCCTATCTCCCATCATCTACCTAGTCATTCATCTATTATCAATGATCTGTCTATGAAAATGACAATGAAAGCAATAAGACAGTGAGACCAGACTCTGGCTCTCTGCTCCTGAGTCCATCTGTGCGGGGAGCACAGTGGGTAGGCGGGTAAGTGGGCAGTGTTTGGCCATCTGCCCCTGCGGTCCCAGCATCTGGTCTGGGGGGCGGCCCCCCTACAGCTGGGCCCAGGCCCCGGTGCAGTGCTGAAGGCAGCTTCTTGGTGTGGGGGCAGCTTCCCCCCCCAGGGGTCCCCACAGGGCCTGTTCAGGGCAGCCTTCTGCAGAGGGGAGGGCACGACCTCAGACAGAGCTGGCTGGGCCGAGCCTTGACCCTGGAGTGCAGAGGGCATCAAGTTACCTGGCAAAGCTGAGTCCCTCCCCCAGAGCGAGGGCTGAGTTAAGGGCACATATGTTAACACCCAGACCCTTCAAGATTTTTGGCCACGAGCAGAAACCGTGGGCATCGCTATGGATTTTTCCGGGGTGATCTTTCACCTGTGCTGAAGGCCAGGTCACTGCCCAGGGCACTGTCATCTGGCGGGCCAGCAAGAAGGGGCTGTGCTGAGGGGGTGCAGCGTGCAACAGACCTTGGAGATCCGATCTCCGGGGTAACCCGAGAGACCCCCAGCAGCCCTGAGCGCTGAGGGGTGTCCACCCTGGCTCCACGCACGAGGTTCACACACCCCTGCCCTGCTCGGGGCCACTGCTGGTCAGGTCCCCCGGGAAGCCTGCCTCTAGCCCTGCAGCTGAAGGACACTCTGGGGCTCCCCAAGCTGCGGGAAAGACTCAAACTGGGGGGTCTCCCCAAACCACCTTCAGTGCTTTTTTTCTTTTATTATATATATGTATATATGTATATATATATATGTGTGTGTGTGTGTGTGTGTGTGTATATATGAAAATGACAGTGAAAGAGATAAGACAGTGAGAGCAGACTCTGCCTCTCTGCTCCTATATAATATATATATACTATATATATAATATATTATATATATAATGCATCATTGTGTTGTATCCTGGGGTTCTCCCATTTCCTTAACACCCATTAACCATCTTAATCTTTTGTGCCCTCTGCCTCCCCCGTTTTCTCCCTTCTCCCCCTCTCTCAGTCTATGGATGGATTCTGTTGGTTGTTTCTCATTTGTTTGTTTTTCCCTATATAATTGAGACCATCCTGTGTTTCTCTTTTCTTTCTGGCTTATTTCTGCTAATATGAGTCCTTCCAGCTCCATCCATGTTGCTGCAAATGACGTATGCTTGTCCTTCTTCGTCGATGTCTAATATTCCATTGTGTACATGTGCCACATTTTTTTTCACCCAGTTATCAGTTTTGGGGCATTTGGGTTGTTTCCATATCTTGGCGATTGTAAACAGAGCTGCAATAAGCATGCATGTACACGTGTCCTTTTTAGTGTTTTCCTGTCCTCTGGGTAGATTCTCAGTAGTGGCATTGCTGGGACAATGGTAATTCCACCTTCAGTGATTCCTTACAAGCCACAAAAGAAACTCAATCTAGTCTTGTTTCGTTTTGGACCCAAATAATACAGCTCTGACTGAACCTACTTTATTTCCCAGCCAGGATCCACCACGACCTACAGGCTCATGCTTACCAAACCACCTGCTAGCGCTAAGCACTCAGCGTCCTTCTCAGCGCTCACCAGGTCACCGAGATGTATAAACAGCCACTGGCTTCATTTTCCAGACCTGCAAAGCCTTGATCAGCAGCAGCGAGCACGATCTGGCTTGGTCAGGGACCCCAGAAGAAGGACCCCGCTGCTGTGGCTGATCGCAGGGCTGCTTGCTGAAACACACCCATGGGGACTTTTCATGATGGCCCCCTTGAAAGGCGTGGCCCCCCCTCTGAACACCGGCAGGTGTGTAGGCCTGACTCCTCTTGGCATCACAATGGTAAAGTCAGCAGCCACAGCCAGACAACCCAGCCATTCCATTGAAAGCACTGAAGGCAGGCGCTCAAGCAGAGAGCTGCACACCCACGTCCATGTAGCATGTCCAGAGTTGCACGATTCCCAACAGCGGAAGGGGTTTGGGGACAACCAGGTAACGTGCACAGACGACAGGGACACTGATGGGGCCTCTCCCCCCTAGTAGGTGACTTGGCCTTAACAAGGCATGGAATTCAGACCCAAACTATAATGTGAATGAACCTTGAAAATGTGCACAAGGATCGAAACTAGACGTGCAAGGACAGATGCTGTAGGAGTCCACTGAGATGAGGTCCCGAGAACAGGCAAATGCAGAGAGACAGAAAGTGGAAGGTGTTTGCCGGGTGCTGGGGAGCACATGTGGGACTTGTGTTCAGTGTGGACGCATTCAACCAGCGGTGGTGACAAAGCCCTGGGGGTGGATGATGGGGGGGAGGGGACCCCACATGTGGGAATGTGCTTCCCGCCACTGGATCACACACTTAACAATAACTCATGACATATTCCGTTCTGTGTATTTTACAACAACAACAACAAAATCCAGAAGAAGAGGAGGGAGAGGAAGGAAGAGGAAGATGCCAGTGGTACATTTTATCTTCAGAAACAGTGATTTGCGTTGTTCTTCACTAACAGGTTTGAAGACCCCTCAAAGTGAAGGCGCCCTCCGCCAGGCAGCTGATGGTGGCAAAGCTCTTCCAAGGTTGGGGGGGACATGGAGGGGGGGTGGATGCAGAGGGCAGGTAGGGACCACTATTAAAACGGCAGGTGTATGGAGAAGGCGCCAAAGCTTTGACTTCACGATGGCATGAAAGCGGCACCGCCCAGTGGAAATCTTCCCAGGACATCATGGCCCACTCAGCACCTCCAGGTGCGTGGTGGTTATTTTTAACATGTTGGGGCTCCGAGGATGTAAGCCCATTGTGAGCCAAGGAAGACCTGTATCTATAGGTTCTTGACCATCCTTCTTCCGGGAGAGCTGATTATGGGAGAGGAGGTCACTTTACCTAGATGAGTTTTCACAAATCCTGTGTCATGAAGATTTCCAGGAGAGGCGACAGGGGACCTTGGGAAGGTAGCTTTTCCTGAACCAACGAGAGACCCTGATTTAAGGATCGCCGGGCATGGAGAAACCGCGGAGGCCCCGGGCACGGTGGTCTGACCAGCTTGTCGGTGCCTGGTGACTGCTTCGCTGTTGGTGGAGACAGGTGACCCAGCCGAAGCTCTGCCAGTGTCTGCAGCCTGGGTTTCCTTCCCCCGAGGAAAGATAAAAATGTCACCGATGATTCCTCTGTATCGCACAGGTTTAGGTCTCTGGCTTATGTTCTGGAGGGGAAAACTCACTTTCAGAGAGAAAACGCATTCTCTCCGTTGCTAACCAGCTCTGTATGGGCAAAAGGTTAGTTTCTGAATTTCTTCTAAAGATTCTACGATGACAAGTAAGGGATGTGGTAAACTCTAGGGATAATTGTGAGAAATGAGAAATTCAAGGGGGTTTGGAAGCCCTTTCCATATTTCTAGTTTTAAAGCAATTGGGCCTCAGCATCACTAGGCTATTGTTGATTTGAACAGAGAGGAAGGGGAGCGGTCAGAGGCCTTTTATACAGTGCAAATGAGCAAAACGCAGGGGCCTGAAGTGTTCATGAGAGAAACATTGCTGATCAGAGGGTGGACTCAGTCACAGATACCTTCTCTTGGATTTTAAAAATTTTCCGGTTGGTCACTGGTGGTTTCGGCACAATATAACTTTTAGAAATTAAATATGGAGTGATTCTAGATGTTTAAAATAATTATGATCAGACCTTGCGTGTCTCGTGACCAAACTTGCGTTAAGCAATTATCCTGTTCTTGGAATGTCTAGGTCTGGATGTGGGTTACTGCCCACATCTTGAAAAACAGAGACAGATAAAAGGCATTTCTATCAATTCATGTAAAATAGGTTTCTGGCAAAAGATAAGAAAATACTGTATTCTCTGTCTATTGACTTGAGGAAAGAAGGCTTCTTAATCTATTTTCATGAATATGACCTTTTCTATATGAATATGATAAATGAATATATCAACGAAATCTCATTCAATAACATGTCATTTCATCTTAACCAGGTCAGGGATTATAGTCCTATTTTACAGATGAGGAAACTGAGGCTCAGACAATTAATGTTGACAAATACTGGACATTTGCACAGTGGATAACTGAACAAAGTACACTAGTCACAAAAACTAGTGGACAGTAATAAATGCTGTCAGGACCATGAGGCTAAGAGGGAGGAGAAGGGAGAGGAGGACATAAGGAATGGGGGTAAGAAGGAAAGGGAAAAGGAATTAGCATACTGTATATTTGTCACTTAATGGGACACCAAGAGCATTTTGCTCTACCCTTTCAATGGCCTTTGGATATTCTGTGCTATGGGCTGAAAGTTTTAAGTTACATTTACATTTTGATTTCAAAAGACCCTCTGCAAAAATAAAAAAGGGGGGTGGGAGAAAGAAAGAGAGAAAGAAAGATATACAGGCAGAAAGAAAGAAAATAATGTTGACTAAAGCAAATATTCAAATCAAGGAGACACTTGGGAAGGTGATGGGCTTCTAAAGAGGGTCGATAAATGAAAAAGAAAGTGAATAATTGGGGTAACTGTGAACTAGTTCCTCCTGCTTGGAGAAGGAAACAGTATCGGTGAAGAACACTGAAAGGCAGAGACAAAGACCTGAGTTGATGTAAGTATTAGAAGGGCTGGTGAAGGAGGAGGCAGAGGGCTTCACTGCTTCAAGCCTACATCAAAAGAGCCTTGTCCAGAGAAACTCTCCATCATCAGGACAGCTTGGTCCATCTGGCTAGGCTCATGGGTATCAGAACCAACTCTGTCACCTCTGATGCCCAAATCCTGCCATGCAATGTGATCAACTGAACCCAAAATGTGCCCAGTCTGGGACATGTAGCTTGAGACTCGCAGCTTCTAATACCCTATTGAGAAGGTTTATATTTTTGTTCTTCTCAGTTTCTGTGCTGTACATGTTTTAAACTTTTGAATATTTAATACATGGAAATATGAATTGAATTAAAAACTGGCTTCAGACAGTATGGTGACCCTCTCTATCCTAGTGTTTCCTGTTGGATTGACACTATGGCAACAAATAGATTCCCTACATTCAGTGTCTTTTGGAATAAATAGTTCATGATTCAGGAATAGATCCCAGTGGAAGTCAGGGCACTGGCGACCCTGCTCCATGCAGTCACTCATGCACTCAGGCTAGTAATGGCTGTACTGTCTTCCAGCTTTATCCTGGGTTCACCATTTTATCACCCAGGAAGGAGAGAGCACACAGGGACACTGTGAGAAGTTCTTGTGACTTGGTCAGAAGTGGCACAAATTAGTTCTATTTGCTTCCCACTGGAAAAAAACAGCCTCATGGCTTTAGTTAATTGCAAGGGAGGCTGGGAAATGTATAGCTGGATAAATGTGCCTGGTGCCTCCACTATAATAGAACTACAAAAATCTGGATTTTAGGACAGTGGCAGTTTTTAGCACATATGGAAACAGTGTCAGTTTCCACTCGGTGATATCTAGCCCTGTGATAGACAGTCTCTTTCCAATTTTCATTTCTATTATTTGTAGGTACATGTGGACTTTTCCCAGAAGGAGCTGCATGTCTTTTTATAAATGAACCTGTGCATTTTTTCCCTGCTGCTTACAAAGTTAAATTTGCATTCTCTGTAGCTGAGAGTTAGAAGATTATGTTCAAGAATTAGAAGATTATGTGCTCCCATTTATGGCTGATTATGATGGCATTGTCATTCATGACTGTCCTTAAAAATAAAAATCTCTTGTGTTTGTTGTTATGTTTTGATCTATAAATTTATTGCTGGGTTATTTCCACACACTTACCAACATGCACACACACACACACACACACACACACACACACACACACCCACCCCACATACATGCTTACACAGTGTTTTGCCTGCAATTGGAGGTGCTGCCAACAGGTGGTAGTAGTGCACTACTCAGGTAGATGTTCTGAATTGAAGGCAATGAACTGTGAATTTTAATATGGCTTTTAGAAAAGAATTTATGTGATTTCTTAACAAGGATCAATTCAAATACCCTCTGCACCTATTGGCTGTTTAAATGCCCAGTGTTAGCTCAGCCCGCTTTACCCATTAGATCCTATTTCCCACCAGGAAAGCTCCATCTTCCACCATCCAGTGGAGATACATGCCACCACTGACTCTGAGGTTGTTCCTCACAGTGCCTCTTTCATCTCCACTCCCAAGGATATGAAAGACACATGGCTACAAAATGCACCTGGTTGTGTGTAAGGGGGTGGGAGACCTTCTTTACCATCAACATAGTGAATGTCCCAGGTGGGCTCTAGGGTAAGGCTAGAGTACATGGATTTGGGGACCGTCCCTAGAAGGGACAGAACCCCCACGGTGGGTCACTACAGAACTACAGGTACTTGTGGTGGGAACTAGAGATGCAGGAGGTCCTCCAAGTCAGGGATATTCCCTGTTGCGAATGAGGTGTGAAGGGTGTAGATGGATGGTCCAGGCAAGGCAGTGCCAGGTGATGGCAAAAGTGCTTTCTGATGAACTCATTCGATGTCCACCTCTCTTCTTCTGCGATGCCTGCAGGTAGAAACTTGCTTTAACGTGTCAGCTTAGTTCTGTTGGGAAGAACCAGGGCACAAGCCCTACATCACACCTGAATATATTCCTATATATATTCCTATAAGTATAGGAATATATTCCTATATATATTTCTATAAGTATAGGAATATATTCCTATATATATTTCTATAAGTCCTATATTCACACAAATGTGAAGAGAGAGCAGTAACTCCTCAGAGACAGATGGCAGTTATAATTCACAAGAACACCTACCAAGATTGACCTGCTCACCAGACTTGGCGCTTATGACAAGAATCATGGATGGATGCTAAAATTATTGGAAGAAAGTTTGAAAAAAAACAAAAACCAAGGCATTAAAACCCCTGAAAGTATCTCCCCACTGGCGATTTATTAATTACAAAGGAAATCAAGCATTACAGAGGAGAGGCATGCAGATAGTGATCACCCGACCCAGGTGATCCAAGATGACATAACCAGTGGTGGGAGAAGTGGTCCTCATGTGTCCCTCAACACGATGTGCTGAGGATCCACATCACTCGTGCAGAGCTCCGGCCCGAAACAAAACTTGATCCTATTTGACTCAGGCCCAAATCATGAAATTCGTTACAGAGCAACTTTCCTGCTCTTTTCAAAAGTGTCCAGGTCGAGTTTGGCCTGTGGGGGTTGCGTGTATCCTGATTGGCATGCGCTTGCAGCTGCCAGCCGGCCTCTGGCTGGCAGCTGCACCCATTGACCACCCACCAAGCACCCTCTACCCTGAAGCTGACTGGTAAGAGAGCCTCGGGGGCTGGCCCGGGAGACCCGGATTAAGAAAAGCAAGCATTGCAAACAGCGACATAGAATGCGTGAGGGACCAGACATGGACCCTGCCAATACAACGGGGCAGGACACAGGAGAAGGCTCATCAAAGAACATGATGAACTGGAGAGACAGCCATGGTGAAGACCTATCACTGAAGCGCACCTACAAACTCGTCAGGAATGGATGAACCAAGACCCCATCTCGGGATAGGCCACCCAAGAAAACAAGGAGCCCCTCCCCATACCGTGGGAGAGGAAGTCCACAGAGTTGGGGAATTGGGTCCACAACAAATCTGCAAAGGGAGCAAGTGGAGACCATCCCCAAAGACCGCAGGGGGGATGCCTACCCTCTCTGAGAAACCTCATTACAGAAAACGACTAGGAGCAAGCCAGCAGGCAGAGCTGTGGGATGTACCGGGAAAATAGACTGGAATGGGCAGCCAACAATGAGAAGACATGGTTAAACCTCAAACGAGCACAGACAGGCTGCCCGATGCAAAGCTAAGACTACAATCCTCCACGCACAGAATGCCGGGTACCAGGAACACAGCCCCTCACCTGTCAAATAGACACAACCACAGAAAAGGAAGAGAGACCTATGGACTGAACATAAATCATCAAGCAAGAGAGGGGGTCTGAGTGGAACGGTTGGGCCATCAGGGTGGGGGAGGGAAGGCCTCCCAGCAACCACTTATTTATGTAAGAAATGTTAAAAAATTTAAAAAGAGAGAAACAAACAAACAAAAAACCAAAAAGGTCTAGATTGTGAAAACCACAGAAAGGCTGAGGAACTTTTCCAGATTAACAGATGCGCAAGTGAACATGACCACTATAGGCCACACATGATCAGAGGGAGCTTGTATCAGGGGGAGATTAATTGCCACAAAGAACATTTTTAGGATGATCAGCAAAACTTGAATACGGACTATCTGTGAGTATAAGGTTGATGTTAAGTTTTCTGAATTTGGCAGTTGTTCTGTGGTTGTCAGAGAATGTGTGTGTTCTTGGAATATACACTGAAGAGTTCAGGATTGATATCTACAACTAACTCTCAAATTGTCTAGAAAAAAAGCTGGGAGATGACTCTGGTGATAGAGGAGACAAAGGAGGAGGGATGGAGAGAGAGAGAGATTGACTCAGAGATGGCGAGACAGAAGAGACAGAGAGAGGTGGGAAGGGAGCATTGTCTAAAACTGGCAAAATGTTATTTGGATTTCTCTTTTCTGCCTTAAGTCTATTGGAGTCTTACAAAAAATAATGAGTTTCTAAGTGTTGGATATTTGATTCAATATAATAGCCACCATAATAACAGCAGACAAGTCTTGAGGGCTGACTATGTGCCAGAATCTGCAGGAAGTGCTTTTCACTGGATTATCTTACTTAATCCTCAGGACAACCTTAAGACGTTCTACCACTGATATGACTTAAGCCTAAGTAAGGCTTATGGCATTATACAACTTGGCCCAAGTTCCGTAACAAGCAAGCAGTAGATCTGAGATTTGACCCGGTTTGACTCAACCCACCCTTTTGATGTCTAAGTATTCTCCCTAATTGCAACACTTTGCAAAGCCAAGATAACAACCAGGCATCTATTCCCCAGTGGGAGATTTTTGATAAAATATTGCAGAATGCACATCAATACAATAACTAATAGGAAACCCCATCAAGATTAAACCCCATCCAGTTGCACGCTTTGGGTCATCCATCTGCACCAACCCCGAGGAATGAAAGATTTTTTAAAACTGCCAGGCTCAGAAAATAAAACCTCCATGGGCCAGAAACACAAAATGGAAAGCAGGACAGAAACCACCAGCTGGACGGTGGACCTAAGAGTAACAGAGGATACAGAGAGCCTGTTTCCTACAGGATTTGGAACTACAAAAGGCAGTGAACAGAGCCAGGAGGCCACGCAGCTACCCATGCTCAGGGAGAAACATGTTCTCCAACCACTGCCTACATGGAAGGAGCCACCCGATCAAAATGAGGAAGAGCAAATGCAACCTTATAACCAAGATGACAGAGAGACCAGGGCTGCAATATTCCTAATTACGTTCTTTGGGAAAACTCTAGATGATGTGGGTTGGAACTGAAGGCAGAGACTGCAAAACCCTCAAAAAGGAAAGGGTGAGTACAGAGACAGCCTCTGAAACTGCAACAAAAATGAAACAAACCAAAGTGAACAAACTTTCGATGAGCTCACACCAAATCAGCATCCACCATCAGGAGGTGAGATCGCTGTAGAGAAAATGAAAACAATAGTGCAGGCTGAAGGTGATCTTTTAAAATGACTAAGTGGGATATCTTTCACGAGTTAAAGGATGGAGTAACAGGGATTTAAAAAGCTGAAAAGAATTAAGGACTCAAACCAGGCAGAAGTGGAAAAGGAACAGATGAGGATGGAAAAGAACCACTTAGAAATCCTGGGGACAAAGAAGCTTATCCCTGAAATTTACAAAAACTCAACAGGTGGGTTAAACTCTGGAGTGATGGGTAAGACAAAATCGGTGAAGTGCAAGTTCATGCTGAAGGAATTCATCCAGAACGTAGAAATAAGTCCACCTGAATGGCCAACAGCATGACAAGGTATTTGCCATGACTTGTTTTACACTGTAAATTTTTAAGCAGCTAGATATTGGTTACAAGTCAATTCTAAAAGAACATGAAATATTGAATATAAAATGTTACCATGTGTAAATGCTAACCAAAAGGTGGTATTAGTTTGAGTTATCCAGAGAAAGAAAATTAACAGCATGGACATGATTGATCAATCACCTATCAATCAATCTATCATCTATCTACCTATCACCTATCAAGCACCTATCATCTACAATCTGTCTATCTAGATTTACTACAAGGAATGTGCTCACCTGAGTATGGACTGTCAATGTATTCAGAGTAAGTTGGTAAGGAGACCCAGAAGAATGAAGGCTATACAGGACCATCCTGAAAGCTAGCAAGCTTGATAGCCAATGCTTCTGTCTGCATGAAGAGTCAGGGAAAAATTAGTGTCCTGGCTGGGAGGCCATCAGGCAGGAGGAATTCTGTCTTCCTTGAGAAAGAGTCAGCCATCTATCCTACTCAGGGCTTCAACAGATTAGGTGAGGCCCACACATGTTAAGGAGGGCAATCTGCTTTACTCAATCTACGATTCAAATGTTAACCTCTTCCAGAAACACTCATCCAGAAACATGCCAGGAATAGTGTTTCAGTAAATGTCTGGGCACCTTGTGGAGCAGTTAAGCCAACACATAACATAAAGTGAACCATTGCACTGACCAGACCCTGTACCCTGGCCAGTCAGGGAAATAAGGGAGGAGATCCCCTTCTTTTTGGCAAGATAGGAGAGTGGATCATCAGCTTGGGAGTCTCTAGGTAGAGATGGCTGGGGTGCTAGGGGCTACCATAGAAAGCATATGTAGTACGAAGTTAGAGTGACCGGGCAAGACTCCTAGTTTTGTGACCTTGGGCATTTACTTAATTCTTTTGAGCATCCATTTCCTTATCTTTTAAGAGATAAAAAATAATAATATCAGCTTCAAAGGAAAATTGAGAAGGTTTCAAAAGATGATATATAATATCTTCAAAGTCCCCGATCTACAGCTGTTCTGCCAAGGTCAGTACTGGGGGAATAGGGATAGCTGACCCACTGCCGTCACCGGGTGGAACCTCATCATGACCAAGGACCCCGGTGCAAAGGAGTGAACCAGGGAATGAGAGCCAGCAGGCTTGGCACTAAGTCCTGCTCTACCCCCTAATGGCAGTTTTGGGTCTGGGTTTCCTCTTTACATTTTCTGCGTGTTTTGTTTCCCATCTACAACCCAGGATCATCCTTTTATCTCCAGAGCAGTGTTTCTATGGCGGGGTTGACTTTTCCTGCTGACATTTGGCAACGTCTGGAGACATCTCTGATCATCACAGTTGGGCCGGGATCTACTACTACTAGCATCTAGGGGTGCTGCTCTCAAGGCAAAGTCACAGTCCCCCACAACAAAGACAGCCCTGGCCCCAGATGTCAACTGCGTTGAAGTTGATACACCCTGGGATAGAGAACTTAAATGAGATCATGTTTATAAAAGACTTGGTTTAAGACATAAAGATCATCACCATCATCATCATCATCATCATCATCATCATCATCTCATCGTCATCATCATCTCATCATCATCATCATCATATCATCATCATCTCATCATCATCACCTTATTGCTCTTGTCCTTATTCTTGCGCCCCTCCTTCGCCTCCCCTCCCCCTCCTCCTCTCTTCCTCTTCATCATCACCTCCTCCTCCTCCTCTCCTCCCACCCCACCTTTTCCTCCTCCTCCCTTCTGATTGCTCTGCAGGTGTCACCACTGCTCAGAGCCTGGGAGAAGGGGACCCACTGTGGCCCTCCATAAAGATGGTCTCCCAGCTACAAGTCCACGACACTGATCTCTGGTGTAGCTTCTCTTCTGGCTTTTTCGAATACCCAGCTGTGTCTCCCCTGGGCCGCCTTGGTGGGAACCTCGGGTCAGGGCTGATGCTGCATCTGCCTGCATTCCCAGAGAGGGCCTCTTCCAAACAGGCTCCCACCCACTCCCAAGCAGCTCTGGGGATTTGGGTCCCCCTGCTCAGCCCTTAGTGATGACCCCACTGCAGACACCCTTCCCGTCAGATTTCCTGGACCTTAGTCATTTCCTGTAGCTACATTCTGGTGGGGGGGAGAGGTGAGGGTGCAGCCATATCCAGTTGCCTGGTAGGTGCACTGTGCCAGCTCTCTAGCTGCCCCCCTGAAATTTCCAGGCTAGGCCTCCCTCCCCACCTCTGCAAGGAGGGGGCGTCGGGGGAAAAGGTCCAACCACACAAGCCTCTCCCCCACCCCCAAAACAAAACCAGCACGCTGGGCCAATCAGCTCTAGCAGCCCTGCCCAGCGCCCAGCTCACAGCCCTGTCCTCAGCTGAATTTCGAAGGCTGCGAAGGCGGGGATAACAGACCACACTCGATCCCCCAAAAGCGTAGGCTTTTCATTTGTTTAGCCACAGCAGAGAAAAGTCTAGTCAGAAAACTTTCCCCTGGGCTGCGGAAGAGCTCCCCTTTGAAGTTGTCCCCACAATAACACTGGGACCTAAACAAAGCCTGCACTGAGGGGGGAGGTTAGGAGGGGGGTCCAGAGCTTACTTCCTCGGAAGGGTCGCCCTGGGGGTGTGGGGGAGAGCGGCCTGCCTCCCCCAGGCCTTTCCAGGCCGCCTGGGGCCCGAACCCTTTCCCCCTTCCCTCTAAGAGAGCCATCCCCACGGAGATACCAAAGAGTTAATTTGCGTTTTTTAAACCTCCTTGCCAATGCCCGCTCTCATTCCAGCATAAAATCCTCATGTCCAGACATCAAATCAGTAAGCCCTGTTGCCTGTCAGCGAATACAATGTCAGACCATTAGTATGTTAATAAGTCCGGAGGGCGACAGGTGGTCAACTAGACAGCTCAATTAAGCCTCTCATTAAGCACAGGCTAACGAACAGCCAGGCAGGACCTGAACAGCACCATTCTGTAATGACATGATGTCAGAGCGAACAAATGAGGAAAAATAACAAAAACATTACAGCAGGGACAGACGCCACTAATAAGGACCCCTCGCACTACATCAGCCCGCAAATCAATGAGCCACAGGGATCAAAAAACTCGACCCAACATTCTCAGGAGACTGAATGCAGCAAGATTTTTTTGGTCAGTCCTTCAAAAATACCAAAAAAACCAAAAAAAAAAAAAAAACAAAAAAAAAACCACCCCTTTCCAAACCTAAAATGTTTGGGTCCATCACCCCCAGGAACTACTGATTTTTTTTTTCTTCAAGAACCTGAGTTGACAGGGCAAATCACAAAGTCTGAGAAATTTGTATTGTTGTGTTTGAATGAAAATCATTATTTAATGGGATCATCATTTCCATTTGATTGGCATCTTTTTGAAAGTCGGCAGGTTCCAACCATTTGCCTCTTCTGAGCCAAGGCACCTCATCTCATCTCGGCCAGCCTGGAGCCAAGTTCCCTCATGAAGATTCTCCTTGTTATCATCTTAAAAGAAGGGGTTTCCAGCAGAGGCTAGAGGTTTCTCTCATTTTCAAGTAAGGGGCTTCCTGGGTAATAAAAATCTTCACTGGGGCCTGGCTCCGCCTCCCAAGACACAGACAGCTAAACTAATAGGCTGGTTCGCCATTAGCAAGTCGTGACCTTGGCTCTTTTGCCAAGAGAGCTGCCAGCACCCCCCCTCCTGGAGTCTTTCTCCCAGGGTTCAGGCAGGTGCTACTTTTTTCTAGTATGTCCCGCCCCAGGTGGCCACGGATCTGCTAACCAGGCCTATGTGGTTTGCTTTGTGGAGCTAGAAGCCGCCTCTTCCCACATCTGCTGAGATTCTGTCGTCCAAATCCACCGTTCTGTGGAAGACGGGTGCCCGGTGCTCTGTCCAGGTGCCCTGAGCATTTCCATGCCCTCCTTGGCTCTGGTTCCTTATCTATAAAATGTCATCAGACTGGGTGGTCTCGCTGGTCTTCCAGGCAAAGTATCAAGTACGTGTAAGATGCTCATGGAATCTGTGGTTGTTGGATGGGAAGGACAAAACTAGTGGCTGGAAGCAGTCCAGAGAACTCCAGAAGAAAGTGTAGTGGAATCCCAATAATAAGTCAATAAAGGAAAGTTATGGTATATGTACACAATGGAATATTACTCAGTAATTAAAAAGGACACGTTTGAGGCATGTGTGATAACATGGAGGGGCCTAGGAGTCATGTTAGCAGAAATAAGCCGGAAAGATAAAGACACATATGGGATGAACTCACCTAAATGCAGGATATAGGGGAAACAGACAAACAAAAGGACAAGTAAAACATGAAGAATTTTAAATTGTCAAAAGAACTGAAGCATAGAGCAAGAGAGGGGGAAGGGGTAAAAATGGGGGGGATAGGAAGAAGAGGCTAAGCTGATGTTTCAGTGGGGACAAGGTGGTAGATGAACCCTGGGGAATATAATGATGTAAAATATATATGTGTAATTGATTAAAATAAAAGAAAAAATGATAGCTAACAGGGGTGTTAGGGCTTTCAAGGATTCTCTGAAAATTGGAATGGACTCAGAGGAGGTGAGAGGAGGTGGCACTTGCTGGCTTGTGAGCAGGTGATGGGAGGGCAGGAGGTGTGCCAGGCCAGTCGCTTTTCAACCACACACCGAACCAAACAAATTGGTCTACACCTCAAATGTGTATATTTAATTTACACACGAGTGCACATTACTATAGTAATATATTACTAACATATTAAAACATAGCTATTAATTTATGTTGTAGAGGTGTCATTGACAAAGAACACTGTGTTAGTTTCAGGTATAGAACATGTTCCGTGTACATGGTGTATGATATAACCATTAACATCCACTGCCACATGGTTTATTTCTCTTGTCAGGAGAACTTTAAGATCTAGTCGCTTATCAACTTTCAAATACATAGCACAGTATTATTACCTATAGCCGCCATGCAGTACATTACATCCCAAAGACTTACTTATTTTACAACTAGGACTCTCTACCTTTCAACTGCTTTCACCATTTTGCCTATCCTCTCCACCCTCACCTTTGGCACCACCAATCTGTTCTATCTAGCTATGAACTTGATTTTTGTTTTTCAGATTCCACACATGCGATCATACCTTACTTGTGTTTCTCTGTCTTATTTCTCCTAGTAGAATGCCCTCAAGGTTCATCCATGCTGTCACGAAGTGAGGTTTCATTCTTTTTTATGGCTGAATAATATTCCTGTGTGTCCACACCACCATCTCTTTATTTATCTATCAACCAACATGGAGGTTGTTTCCCTATTTTGACTATTGTAAATTATGCTGCAGCAACCACGAGGATGCATGTATCTTTTTCAAGTTAGTGTTTTCATTTTCTTTCACAAATACCCAGAAGTGGAGTTGAAGAGTCACAAGGTAGCTCTACTTTTAATTTTTTGAGGAAACTCCATTTTGTTTTCCACATTATCTGCACCAATTTATGGTGACACTGACAATGTGCAAGGGGTCTTGTCTTACTTCTTGTCTTCCCTCCACATCCTGGTGTATAGCAACACTTGTTTTTTCTTATCTCTTGTATCATAGCCATTCCAACAGATATGAGGTGATACCACTGTGGCTTTGATTTGTATTTCCCTGATGATTAGTGGCCTTGAACAACTTTCCATGTACCTGTTGACCCTATAAGTCTGGGAAAATATTTGTTTAGATTTCCTGCTTATATTTTAATAAATTTTTTTTTTGCTGTTGAATCATATGAGTTTTTCACATCCTTTAGCTATTAACCCTTCTCAGATACATGATTTGCAATTACTTTCTCCATTCAGTAAGTAAGTTGTCTTTTTATTTTATCGATGAATAAGGCAGTTTTGAATGGTGGGATTAAGAAAAACAGAAGTTCAAACATTTTCTCTGCACATTCCTGATGATCCTATTAGGCAGCTCCTGGGGATGCACACAGCCCAGGGTGGAGATCCTTCCTCTGGGTATGGGAAGGGAAGATATCATAGAACAAGGGTAGAGTCCACATGTATCCATGTGTGCAAGTATAAAGGGAGGAGGTAACGCATGATTGCATCTGCCTCATGGGTACAAGGTGAAGACTACTAAGCAATGAGAGATGGAATGGATATGCCAAAGCTACAGGAAACAGTGTGTGGGGTGACAGTGACCTTGGCAAGTTTAATGAACATAATCATCTTTTTTTGTCTTCAGTTAGCAAACATGAGAGCATGCAACAATCCAACAGATGCTCAGTGATGTCCTCCCCAGGAACCGTGGGGGATGCTAAAATAAGAACATTTCGTCCCGCCCTCAGAAAGTTTGCAATCAAGTCATTCAAATAACATTTATTTGGGACATCCATCACTAGTCTCTGCCTTTGCTACCAGGAACAAAGCAAATGACACAAGCTTGGTACCAGACCACCTTTATTCCTGAGAGTTGGGTAGAATATTTAACTTACTGCACTGCAAGTCAGACTCTGATGAAGGTTGTGGCAGAGGAAGCAGAGACTTGTAGGAACAGAGATGAAGTTGTGCTCCGTCTGTGAGCATCAGAAATTCTGGCACCATTAGGATCTTTAGATAAGGGCTTGCCAAGAAACTTTCTGTGAAGATGGAAACCTTTTGTGTCTCTGTGTCCTATATGGTAGCCACTTGTGATTGGTGAACAATTGAAACTAGAGTGACAAAGACTGAATTTTAAAATCAGTGGAATCAATGACTGATGGCCTTCATATTGGACAGCGCAGCTGTAAATACAGTAGGGTTGAAATCGGGTCAAAAAGGAGAGACAGGAGCTGAAGCCCTCCAAGTGACAAACCACAGGTCTTTTTCACCTGTGCGTAGCAGCTGCCATTCAAAATGCAGTTTAACAACAGGGTTTATAGAAAAGGGCATTCAACAGGGAAAACAAAAAGTCCTTCAAGCCACAAGTAGCAGTTATCTTACCCCAGTCACCATTCTCAGTCCCAAAGGTCCCAAAGACACAGTCCAATGATGGTTCCTTTATCCCTCAGAGGAAGGCACTTTCGCAAAGTTCAGTCTTTCTCCAGCGTCCTCTCTTTTCTTCTTTTCTCTCCAGTGTTCCACGCTGCTCCACTTTTTCAAGGTGCTGCAAACTTCTGCCACAATTGCTGATGCACAAATCAGCTTTCCAAATCCCTGGCCATCTTCAGGTACCAGCTTTCCATATCACCTTGCTACAATGCCATACTGTCCACACTGGCCACTCTGCCAGATACCATGGCTCCTTGTCACTCCCAGCTCACTCTTCCAGGGGGCTTTTGCCCAGCCTGGTCACTGGGGCTACTCTTTACTTGCCTGCCATTCTCTTCTCTCCATTCCCCCAAATTTCTCTCTCTCTC
>PVHY01026345.1:0-10612 GCA_004024945.1 Uropsilus gracilis
GAAGAGACCAACGGGCCAAACAATGAACAACTGAACATCAACTTAACCAACCAACAAATTGCAGAAAAATGGGAGATGGAGTGACTGGAGGGGGGATATGGAGGGGGAAGGAGGGATCAATTAATGCATAAATGTGACAAATCAATAAAATGAATTTTAAAAAATTCTGTGCTTTGCCATTTTCTTACCCATTTTCATCTGGACAGACACACGTGGTCCAGGTACACTCATATCTGCAGTGCTGCATGGAGGAATTGCATGCACATGTGAGAAAGCATTGTTAAGAAACAACAGACCCCCCCCACCCCAAATGGAGTCATTCAGGCTAAGTCGCCACCAAGTCTAAATATAACCAAAGTGCTGTTTCAGTCACTTCCCAAAGTGGAAGTTTAAAATATTCCAGTTGGAGTTCCCTGGTTAAGACAGTCAGATTATCTACATAATGAGACCCCTGCCTTCCCCTTTGGAAAGGTGGTATTGCCCAAAATAATCTTTCATTTTGCTAATAACCCCTAGGGGTGCCTTTCTACATGTTTGATGGGAGGATACCTGATTCATGAATCTTTAATAAAGTCAATTAGATTTCTAAATTTATTCAGGTAGATTTTGTTTATAAGTAGCAAGTACATGTGTCCCTATATCAGTATGTAGGAGGGTGGGCACCCCTTCTGGGAGAGGGGAGGTGTGTCTGCATATGCACATGGAACATTATATGTTTGTGTGTATGTGTGTGCATATGCATTTAATGTATATTTGCGTAGGCATGTGTGAGTGCAGGTGGGTGCTGTGTGCTTGTGTTTATATGCATGAAGAATGTCTCTCTCTGGGTGTAACTGTGGCTTTGCCTACACACAAATATGTGGGTATGTATGTGTGAAAAGTGTTTGTTTACTGACAAGAGAGAGATATTAGTTGGAATCCATAGACTACAAGCAAAAACAAACAAATCAAAAAAGACCCTTTAACAATAAATGAAGTACTTATCTCACATAACTGAAATTCCAGAGGTGGGGAGTTGACTGATTGGGGTGATCTTGTTTTTAGACAGCTGCATTCTTTCCACTCATCCACTCTGCTTAATTCTGTACCCTCCTGGCCACAAAATGGCTGTAGTATTTCCAAACTCCACACTCAGAACAACACTAAGAATCCAGTGACAGATAAATGCATCTATGTTTTTGGGTGACTTTCCTCAGAGTAAGACAACTTTCTCAGAGTAAGAAAACTTTCCCAAAACTTTCTAGTTATTAACTAGAACTCAGGCATAGGCTAATCCAACTCTGTTAAGGGGACAGAGACCACCAAAGTTGGTTTGGACTAATCAGGATGTCTTTTCTGGAACTGAGGAGCTTAGAGGAATGATGGTCACAGGATAGAGTTCTGTCAGCAGGGAAGACCAGTAAGAATGGACAGTGGTGGGACAATTCTCTCTACATAAAGTTATGTGCATGTATGTAGCATGTTCACTTATAAGTACACATAGGATTTATGTATCTGTGAATTTAAATGCTTACATACTTTATGTGGGTGTTTCAAGTTGGGACACAGAGAAAAATCATTCTGTACCCCCTCTGGATTTTCCTAGACTAGCAAATAACCAAATAAGCACCAAACAGATTGATAATTGAAAAAGTCAAAAGTTTAATACTGACATGTATACCTCCATGTCATTAATGTGGAAGAGACCCCACATAACTGAGTAACTCACTTACATGGCCTGACGCACCATTTTTTTTTTTTTTTTTGAGACTAGGTCTCGACTAGGTCTTGCTATTTTTGCTGGTGGAACCGCAGGCTCTCGTTGCCCGGGGTACCACAGACTCAAGCAATCCCCAGCCTCAGCTTCCCAGGTAGCTGGGATTACAGGCACGCACCACCATGCCCAGCTATTTTTTTGGAACTAGGTCTCGCTATGGGCCCCAGGCGGGACTCGAACCGCGATCTCTAAGCCCCGGCCACTTCATAGGCTGAAGCTTACAGGCACGAGCCACTGTGGGCCTAAGGCACCATTGTAACAGTTAAGAGAAGGGAGACTGGAGAGAGGAAGGTCAGTTAAGCTGTTTACCTAAGAAGCACAGTAGATGGAGAAAAGCAGGCTTCAGTTTTGCACTCTCCACTGAAAGAGATAAAATTAGGTCTTCCTGATTGGCTGAAAAAATGTGGAACATAGCATATACACGATGGAATAATACGCATCAATCAAGGAGGACAAACACATGTCATTCGCAGCAACATGGCTAGAACTAGAAAGACTCATATTAGCAGAAATAAGCCAAAAAGAAAAAGAGAAATACAGGATGGTCTCACTTATATAATGGATATAGGGAAAAACAAACAACAAACAAGAAAAAATAAAAACAATCAATGGGACTGAACAATGGAGTGAGAGAGGAGGAGGGGGAAGAAGATGGGGGAAGTGAAGAGCACAAAAGATCAGGATGGTTAACAGGTGTTAGTGAAGTGGGAAAGCCCGGGGGTAAACAATAATGCAATAATGTAATATAAATATAAATACACATATATATGCAAATTTAAAAAAAGGATTAGGCCTTCCTGGGAGAGGCTTTTATGGAGAGGTTTACACACACACACACACACATACACACATCTCTCTCTCTCTCTCTCTCTCTTTTTTTTTTTTTGAGACTAGGTCTTGCTATTTTTGCCTGTGGAACTACAGGCTCATGTTGCCCGGGGTACCACAGACTCAAGCAATCCCCAGCCTCAGCTTCCCAGGTAGCTGGGATTACAGGCACGTGCCACCACATTCAGCTATTTTTTGGGGACTAGGTCTTGCTACATGCCCCTAGTGGGACTCGAACCGCAATTCCTGGCCTTGGCCATGGCTTCCTAGGCTGCCATTTACAGGCATGCGCCACCATGCCTGGCCCTACACATATATTTGTAAATGTATTTTCAAAAGCATCCTCCATCCAACCTTCAGAGTCCCTCCCATGACATCAACTTTTTGCCAAAGACAGATTTTGTGTTTGCAGATTTTTGTTCCCAGACATACAAGTCATTCCAAAACACAGTGATTAAAAACAATAAATTTGTATCATTTCCTGTGATTCTGTGTGTCAGGATTTGAGGTAGGATGTGGTCATCAGTTCTACATGGGAGTATCCCCTGGGGTACATTCCACAGTAGCTGGAAGGTCCAAGAAGTCTCCCTCTGGAGCCTGACATGTCAGCACTCCCCCACAAGGGTCTTCCTCTTAGCTCTTCTCTCTTCTCACATGACTTCCACCAATGATGGTGGTTTCCTGGCATTTGGACAGTTTACATGGCAGTGGCTCCTAATAAGGAGAAAGTAAAGCTCCCACCCACTTAAAGCCTAAAATCAGAAATATCAGAACATTGCATAACTGCTGGCAGGATACAGCCATCACTTCTGCCAGCCATCACTGTGTACTCCCTCTTTGTGGGATGACTTATTTCACCTGTTGCTTGAGAAATAGCAGGCATGTACAGAAAGAAATTGATGGCCACCATCATTGGAAACAGACCACATTAGGAGCTTGTACTGAACATGAAGGCTCATATCTGAGTACACTGGGTGTGTGTATGTGTGCATGTGTTAAGAAGCATGGGTATGTTTATGCAGCAATGTGTATGTATGTGTGCATGTATGTCTATTTGTGTACACATATGTATATTCAGATGAGTACCTTTGTGTGGAGAAATATACATAGATACCTAAGGTGAGATAGACATATGGACAGGTATTTGGCCAAGTAAGTGTGCTTGCAGAGGAGGGAAGTTGATGTCAGTGACCTGCCCTAGCTGCAGCCTTCCTGGGTAGATAAGCTGAGACCAAAAATTCTGGGCAAGGATAGATAATTAGATTGTTATCTAATTACTGGGATCCTGTCCTTGGCCAGAGGCCTCAGATCTATAGCCAAGCAGAAGACACAGCCCTTATCATAACCCAACTGAAACAATCAAGTTGCTTTTTTGTTTCCTGTAAGCCTAGGGTTTTCTACCTGTGGTGCTACTGACCTTAAGCAGCCAATGGAGAATCTCAGCTGTTACACCCTCCCCCTCACCACCTCCACCTTTGCCCTAACCTTGGGCCCTAAACCTCAAGGCAGGATTTCAGAGAGATCAGGAAGCCTGAGCTCAAGGTTGCAGGCAGGGTGAGGCCTCTCACCTCAAGTTAGGTCCTGAAGTCTTGGTTTCTTTTTCATTCGTCACAGCACAAATCAGAGTCAGGAAACTAGGGTGGTAAGGGGGGAGCAAGGAGGGAAAGCTGTGAGTGGGTTGAGTTCTTCTCAACCCTCAACCCATGTACACCCTCTTTGTGAGATGACTTGTTTCACTCAGGCTCCCTGGTGAGCTTCAAAGCTATGACTCAAGGTCTTTTTACAGATGAGGGAAAGGAGGCTGGGAGAGGGAGAAAGACTGATTTCCCCACAGTTGGTACTCAGCCTTGGGGCTAAGGTCCCGTTTGGTCTTTCTCTGCTCAGAATTGTTTACACCAATTAAATGAAACTGAGTTTGGCATAGCAAGTGGAGATTTTATTCATTAATGAAGAAACAGAAAATATGACTGCTTGCCAGGAAAATACATTTTCCCCAACCAGCAGGTACCTGGAGCTTCACGGGAGAGGTGTGGTGCATCATGGGCCTGAAGACGACCTTCCATGGTCATGCACAGATGGCTTCCATTTGTGTGGGTTGCTTCCCGACTAAGCTTTCCTAGCCCTGTGGGCATGACTGTTGTAGTCTGGTTTGATGAGTATAGACCTTCAGCCTCCAACCTGTCAAGGAGCCTGGGGCTAAGGGGTGGATTTAGTAGGGCAGATAGTCTTTGTCCTTGCCCACCTGCTCAGTTTTGCTCCCATGCTTGAGGAGCAATGAAGGAAGGAAGGTCTGGCTTGTACCATTCCTTTTAGCTGAGAAGGATGCCTCTAATTGGGACAGAGAAGAGGAAGAACTTTTCTCTGGCCACCCCTTGGTATTGGCTGATAATCCTGCTGTTCAGAGCCAGGGGCAGGTACCACTTGCAGCTGGATTGCTTGCTTCTGAATGGTGCCAAGCCATCAGGATGCTTGAGTGAAAGATGAGCAGAACAGTGATGGCTGTCAGAGTGCTCTGGAAGGGGAATTTCAGAAGTGACCTTTTTGACTGTTTCCCGGATATTCCTGGCAGATATATTCTGGGTGAGAACGCTTGGACAAGTAACATACCCCAGTACCCTGTTAGTGCTGGTTTCTCCCTGCCCACTGATGTTTCTGTGAAAGTAACATGATATTGGATGAAGGCAGGGCCAGTAAGCACCTCTAGATAAGACTTTAATATGTCACATTTTGTTAACACCTCGCTGTAGCTTGTTTTACAGAAGTACACTATACCGGCTAAGGAGACCCCTATAATTTCAGAGGGAAGTGTGTGGTTAAAATTATCAAGTGGAAACTAAACAAAAGCAAAACAAAAAGCCCAATCAAATAATGGGGAGAAGAACTAAAAAGACACTTCTCCAAAGAGGAAATGCAAATGGCCAACAGGCACATGAAAAAATTGCTCAATGTCGCTAGTAATAAGGGAAATGCAAATCAAAACCACAATGAGATACCACCTTACACCGGTAAGAATGGCCCACATCTAAAGAACGGGCAACAAGAATTGCTGGCGAGGATGTGGAGAGAAAGGAACACTACTACACTGCTGGTGGGGATGTAAACTAGTCCAACCACTATGGAAAGCTGTGTGGAGGACCCTCAAGTTAATGAAAATGGAACTACCATTTGACCCAGCAATTGCTCTCTTGGGAATCTACCCAAAAGAGACCTCAATGTGGGTACAAAGGGACACCTGTGCTCGGATGTTTACCGCAGCACTATTTATAATCGCAAGGACATGGAAGCAACCTAAATGCCCCAAAACATGACTGGATGAAAAAAATGTAGTACATATACACAATGGGATATTGCTCATCAATTAAAAATGACAAATTTGACGATTTTATAACAACATGGATGTACTTAGAAGAAATCATATTAGCAGAAACAAGTCGAAAAGAAAAAGACAGAAGTCAAATGGTTTCACTAATATATGGGATATAGTGAAAAAACAAACAAAAGACTTGAGGAAAAGTCAAAACAAGCTAAGCACCAAACTGAAGTGCACAACTTTGAGCAGGAGGGAAAGGAAAGGGGGGGGCAGAATGGAGGGGAGGGTGTGGGGGGGTGTAAACACCTGGGATTACAATGTTGTGAAATTTATATATACATAAAAATAATTATCAAGTAGAGGCTGGGCACAGTGGCACTTGTCTTTAATCACAGCCTATGAAGCAAGGTTGAGACTAGGAATCACTTGAGTCCTCAGGTTTGAGACCCACCCAAGGCAACATAGTGAGACCTAGTCCCCAAAAATAACTGGGCGTGGTGGTATGCGCTGTAATCCCAGCTACCTGGGAGGCTGAGGCTGGGGATCGCTCGAGTTCGTGGTACCATGGGCAACATGAACCTGTGGTTCCCTGGACAAAAATAGCAAGACTTAATCTTAATAAATAAATAAGTAAACAAACAAACAAATAAATAAAATTACCAAGTGGAGTCCAGTCCATTTGGGATTATGGATTTCCTGTCCTCCAAGTCTTTAGGTATATCCAGTTCCCCTTTGACTATCTAGGTAGAGGACCAGGTCAGTGGTTACAGGTAAACTTGATCGGCATAGGCAGTCAGGGCCTTTGAAATTGTCCTAATTGGAGGTCATATTTGAATTGCTGTAAGTTAGAGGGCTTTGGGCTGACCATTACCCATAGAAGGAATAGATCTACTATATATAAATTCAAAAACATTAAGCCAGACGGGCTGGAACTGAGGCGTTAGAGAGCCCCATATTTTCGCCTGGTTCCCTTGGAGGCCAGGCCACCTATACCCCTGGAGGCTCTACCTTCCCCTTGCAGACCCCACTGGCATGGGAAGGGGGCTGCCTGCGGTTGGGGGGATGGGTGGGTGGGAATGGGATTTGGGGGAAGGGAGGTGTTTTTTTTTTTTGAGACTAGGTCTCACTATTTTTGCCTGTGAAACTCCAGGCTCATGTTGCCCGGGGTACCACAGACTCAGGCAATCCCCACCCAACCTCAGCTTCCCAGGTAGCTGGGATTACAGGTGCACACCACCGCATCCAGTTATTTTTTGGAACTAGGTCTCGCTACATTGCTCTGGGGGGGACTCAAACCACGATCCCCAGTCCCTGCCATGACTTCCTAGGCTGCCGCTTACAGGCACGCACCACCATACCTGGTGAAGGGAGGTGGTTATCACACCCTCTGGTTTGGTCCAAATCCAGTCAATCCTCACCAGGAACAACAAAATCACTAAATTAGTGGCAGATACACGTGAGGAGAAAGAACTAAGGCCCTGGATAAACAAACATGTCAGATCCAGGGGACACAGAGCTGTGAAACCAACTACAGTGATAAACTGTCTTCGAAATACACCCACGAGATTCCCACAGATGAGAATGGAATTTCTAGTTCAGAGTTGCCATCAGTGCGACCTAGACACTCTCCCATTTCAGGGGGAGAGGAAAGCCACAGAGACAGTACAACAGCCCCACAATGAGCCTGTGCCATCCGCCAGTGCCTTTCCTGATCAAGAACTTTATATGCAGACATCAACTGGGAGAAATGCTCCCAATACCAGAGAGTGAACTATAAAGCAAAGAAGAAGCAAAACGTAGCAGAAACTGATTGGGAGAAGACTACCAGTAAAAAAGAGAAGGCACTGAAAGGATACAAGCATGCATGAACTGGCAAGGCATAACAAAGATATATCTGAAAACTAAGTACAGGCCACTGCGTTCCAGGGAAACAGGTCTACACCTGGCAAAAGGACATTGCTTCAGGAATGAAAAGGAAGAGTTCAGTGAACTAAAAATTGACTAATAACTGGCAGTGAAAGAAATGATGGAGTGACCAGAGCAGGGGACAGGGGGAGGAAAAGGGGGAGGAACACCCAAGGGCAATAAAAAAAGAAATGTAAACCAATCTTTATATAATTAAAAATAAATAAATTAATTAATTAATTTTAAAAAAGCAAAAACAAAAGCACTAAGCCAGAGTTTTCCTTGGGGTGGGGAGACTTGCATGCAAAATGTGGCCTCTATATTGTTTCATGTTCTTTGGCACATTTTAGCCAGGGCCCTCTTCAGTATTTGGTTAAGCCTTTCATCTTTCTCTAAAAAACTAGGGCTTCCAGGCATTGTGCAATCTACAATTGAATTTTTTTAATTAAATTTTTTTTTATTTTCTTGTTTTCTTACAACATCAGTCTTATTTGTATAGTTATTGTTCCCCTTAGGTATGGCCCTCTCATCAATAATGCCTATACCACCACCCTGCTTCCCCTTTCCCCTTTCCCACTCCGGTTGTTCCATCTCGTTTCTTGTTGCAAGTCGTCAAAGGATGTTTAGCCCACTGGTCTCTTCTTATCCTTCTTTTTTTAAGTTATTTATTTATTTATTCTTTTAAGAGACTAGGCCTCCTACGTTGCCCAGGGTTGTCTCAAACACACGGACTCAAGTGATTCCCCAGCCTCAGCCACCCAGGTAACTGGCTTAACAGGTGCATGCCACCACACCAGTCTTCTTATTCTTTTTTGGAGTTATGTCTTTTTCCTTGGTGAGGACCTGTGCTCCTGGAACCCTATAGAGCATGCTGCTCAGTCTCCACGAGTGACTTAGAGGCGGGTAGCCAGGCCGAGTATGTCAGGAACCTTTTGTGAGACAGTTGCACGGCATGATTCTCTAGATTCCTTGATTTGGGTACTTTCTGTGATGGAGTCTCCAGACTCGTGTGCTTACTGGGTTCGGTGCCTCTTCATTCATGCTGACTGCCTCCTCCATTCTGATGTTTGTCACACAGTGCTGCCTCTGAACCTCATAGTTCTAGCTTTGGAAACCCAACTCTCAGATATTGGAGGTAGAGAAGTTCCATAGTGGGGACTCAGCAGGTGGTTGGTCCAGCTCTTCTCCCCTCTCATGGCTTATAGTTCTGCCATGGGGCCACAGCCACATCTCTGAGACTTTCATCCCACATTGAAAAAGGAGGGAGCCTCACTCATGTTGCACACATCTCTGGATCAGGGATTTGGTGTCCCAGTCCCCAGAGATATTGTAGTTGGAGCTCTGTGACAGGTCATCACAATAGTTAATTTCACAGTCTTGTCTCTTGTGGTTCCCACCATGCCCTGTTTGGGTCCTTCCCAGATGGTGAGTGTATCCAGGGCCTTTATTTGTTCCTTTCTTCTCCTGTATGTCTGCAGCTGGTGTACCTGGTTTTCTCATTCCTAGTGCAGGTCTTCTCATTCCTAGTGCAGCCCCAGCAGAGGTGCCCAATCCCGACTCCTAGTCTACTTGGAAGCAGAGGCCAGCACTCCCAGCCCAAGACTCATTAGAACCCTAGACCCCAAGACCCCTGCCCCCACCCCAGCCAAGACCATAGCAGGGGCATGCTGGAGATCCTCTCCAGAATCCCAGGCTGGCCAGGGCAGGACAGGGACTTTCAGCTTCCACCTGTGACCCAGCTGATCAGTCCAAGTGATTTCTAAAACTTTGGAGACAACCTTAGTAATTTGGGATACAAATATCAGGTCCACAGTCACTCTGGATGGATCAAAGAAGTTCCAACCTGAGACTTAGCAGTGCCTTTTTTTTTTTTCACTTTAGTGAATGTTTCCTGTCCTCCTCTGAAAATCTTTATGCTTCCTGAGAAGGTGCCCAGCATTGCCAGCAAGTATCTGAAGTTTCCTGGGACTTTGGGCATGATCATGTTCTCAACCTGCCAATCGTCACCGAGGTACATACCTCTTGCTTGGACAGGTTTATTGGGAAGAGTGGGCAGTAGTCAGTTATGTTAGTCATTTACTTTATGTGTCAAGCTTTTCAGAGTTATATGTTTCACTACTCAATGGTATAAAGCCTCTCTCCCATAGAATGTTCCTTGGTATGTGTCACTTTAGCCTAAAGGTCTGCTCTCTGTGCTGCTGCTTCTGCTGACTCAATAGCCACTCTGGGTTTGGGAATCACAGCAGGGGAACCAGGCTACTAATAGGGGGTTGGGCTCAAATTTTTTGTGTTAGTACTTCTAGAGCCAGTTCTTGCCTTTCATGCACATATAAACCAAAGGGTTTCATGGGACTGGGTGGCCCAGGGCTGGCTTCTGAAGATGTTACTTTAATTCCTTCAATACTCTTTGATGCTTGGGAGCCCATTCAAATGGTGACACTTTTGAATGCTCATTCCTTTTAGTCGTTCATAAAAAGGTCAAGTTTCAAATCTGAAATTTGGGATCCAGATGCAGTACAATCCTGCTATACCTGAGAACATTCTCAGTTACATCCTTGTTTTTTGTTTTTTGTTTTTTTTTTTTTGAGACCAGGTCTTGCTATTTTGCCCATGGAACCGCAGGCTCTCGTTGCCCAGGGTACCAGGGACTCAAGCAATCCCCAGGCGAGCGCCACCACACCCAGCTATTTTTTTGGAACTAGGTCTCGCTACGGGCCCCAGGCGGAACTCAAACCACGATCCCTAGCCCCAGCTGCTTCACAGGCTGAAGCTTACAGGCACGAGCCACCGTGCCCAGCCTTCACTAGATTTTT